>OVAQ01001079.1:0-21282 GCA_900406345.1 Erysimum cheiri | reverse complement strand
TTTGTGATACTATTTAAGTGATGTAATCTAGCTTTTTTTTTTGTAGTGTATATATATACATATATACCTTTAATATATACAATCCTAGTGAGTCAGTGGCTAGATCCTCTAGCACTTGGACATGACTTCCTAAACCATATGGTTATGTTCTTTGGATCATCAGAGATGTGCACATCCAATTTCAGTTTAATTCGGTTTTGAAGAATCATCGTGTCTAGATGCAAATCTAGCTACATTCTGATATATTAACAGATCATGAGAAAAATGAAAAATTGTAGAAAAAGAAGGAGCTCCCTTCAGTCCAAACACAGATAAAGAAGGATCAAAAATATCTCCCGCATCATTCACACAGTCACTGCGGTTTAAAATTTATCTTTTTTCTACCACGAGTGTTTGGATGGATGAGTCGGCAGATATTTCTACCCTCTTCTTTTTCTATCCATGGCTGGACTGAAAGAATCTCCTTCTACATCTATCCATAATTTTGATCTCGATTCATATATATACTTTTGAAATAAAGAAGGGCCACACTTATGAAAAGCAAGTTGGGTTCAGATGATTCTACAGAAGAATACATAGACATAAGATATAGTTTCAAACACATGCACTTATTGCTTATAATGGTAAATGGGCCATCGACAACAGACAAATGTATGACCAAGACAACTTCCTATGTGCTTATGTGGATATTTACTTTGAAATGTTATTGCATGTACTTATAAATGCATAAACAGTGAATTAGAATATCGACTAATTTAGTAAGTATATGTATATAATATACGTATATATGAATTAACTTACAAGGTTTGGAAGCTGAAGTGTTATTTTTGAAACTTCACAGAAAGAAGCAAGCTTTACTGTAGAAGTAAGACCACTGATGGGTCTTGTCAAGAAGAGGCTACCTAGAGAGAGACAAAGGACGAACTGTTCATCAAACATTGAAATCATAAAAATATTAATAATGCTTTTTCTTAAAAACTTGAAATTGGTGTGAGATCAGTGATGCATGTAAGCCCGGCGCAGATGAACAGTACTACCACAACAACATTAATAATAACTACTTGAGTAAATTATATATATATATATGTCTCTAAGCAAATATATAAATAAACAGACAGGACCAAATCATATGTGTGAAAAGATTCCACCATAGTCATTGCAGTCATGAGCAAATAAAATAAGAAAATATATATACAGAAAGACTAAATTAACAAACGTAATTTGGTTGTACCACTTAAAGAATTGGGACCAAGAAATATTCAGTTTTCTTTTCATGAGATCTCAGTTTCTGGAGGGTTTGTGCAAGAGATTGAAATCCAAAATCATAGAAATGGCTTATTATATGCCTTAGATTTATACAAGGGGAATAACCCTAAAGTAGAGAAATGAAAAGCATATATATATTATTTTTTGTGGACAGGAGAAATAGAGATAAGATCTGAAGCAAGCCATCAAATGGTAATAAAAGATCATACGACAATAAAAAAAAGAAAAAAGCCCTAAAAGCAGAGAACTGAGAAATCTTATCTAATCTTGTGATTGAGAGATTAGATCTCAAGCAAGTCAGAACTCATGGTAGATGTGATGATAAGACAAGAGAAAACCCTTACATGGCTCTTTTCACACTCAGATTTAGGAGCTGTCTGAAAACCCTAGCTAGCTCTTCTTTTGAAATCTTCTCAACTCAATAGCGCTGAAACGATAAGTGAAGGCTGCAACTTATAGAAAAATGAGAAGTAGGTGGATGTTGCAACTAGCTATTAGCAAGTGGGGGTTCAAAGAAGGGACAAACAAAAAGAGATGACGATGATAATGATGAATGATGAATGATGATGACGGTGGTGATGTTGGGTCACTGTCTTCATGGGAGTCAGGGAAAGCTAACTGTTTCTTCATATCTCACCATATCTTACACACATGAGAGAGAAAGAGGAGATATATAGATAGATAGATATATAGATGGATAGAGAGAGAGAAAGAGATGGTGACTTGTATAATTTTGTGTTGTGTTTCAGGGTTTTTTTGGGGGTGATTACTGATTAGTATTGATTTTTGATGGGAGAGAGCTATCAAGAGGTTCATCAGCCAGCTTTTTAAGGTTCTTTAGTTTTCTTTTTGGATCACATTTAATGAGAGGTGGAAGAGCTTGAGAATTTAGATAATGTTTTATCTAATTAAGTCTTTTGTTTATACTGTATTATTTTTTAAAGCTTAGATTAACGAGTGGGACATATTTGTCGCTAGAAATCATATTATTGGACTCTGAGGATGATTAGTGTATAATATAATTGGTCCCGAAAATTAAGTAGTATCGTTGTCTTTACTCTTTATGTACGCAAGAATCTCACAAGCTCGTGAACACAAATTCCTCTAAGCGAAAGAGAGAGATGAACATCACACGTATTACTGAAAATTTCTTGAACTGATTCAAAAATTTTACATCTTCAGTATTTGGAGTAATCTAGTTTGGCTTAAATTTTTTTGTTTTAATTATTATATCTTGTGTAATTGCAACTTGTATACATTCATCAAATAATAGGTAAACTAAACATACGATACAAATCTCATAGGGTCGACTCTGATACACTACCCCAACTATACCGCTTCTTCAATATACACCCTAAATTTTTTGCCTCCATTTTAAACATCCTAAACAATTTTTTTCTCTATAAAACATCACGAACTATACAATCTCTTCTAATTGCAACATAATGATTCTAAATTGTGATTAGATTTATTAAACCGGAAATCACATTTAAATAATCATAATTACGTCACATCTAATCTTCTTCTTCACATTAAAAATTTCCATTAGGGTTTCTCTTTTTTTTATCGCTTTCAATTTTATCTGATGATGGAATGGATCAGTTTGAGTTCGAAGTAGGAGATTCAGTAAGAAACTTCGTCGATAAGTTGTCTATTGCCCGAAATGTAATTCTAGAGAGTTCAGATGAAGAGGATGATTCAATTGTTTTGCGAGATAGAATAATCCAAAGGAACAGACTTGATATATTATTTGAAATTGAAAGCGATGAGGAAAAAAAAACTATAATAGAAATTTTTAATATGAAGAATAAGATTGGATGTGACGTAATTATATGGTTATTTAAACGTGATATCCGGATTGATAAATCTAATCACAATTTAGAATCGTTATGTTGCAATTAGAAAAAATTGTATAATTCGTGATGTTTTATAGAGAAAAAATTGTTTAGAATGTTTAAAATGGAGGCAAAAAGTTTGGGGTGTATACCGAAGAAGCGGTATAGTTGAGGTAGTGTACCAGAATCGACCCAATCTCATACAACAAAACAAAAAAAAAAAATTTAGGTGAGCAAAAAAATCTCATACTTGTACATGATATGTAACCAAAAGAAGGAAGTAAGTGGGTGTGCGATTCATAGAGATAGAAATCTAAAATGACAGTTATACCCCTGCCAACCTGTCATATGCAAACCGACCAGAAAGAATAGAGTGGGCAATGGAGTTTTGAACTCATACACTTGTGGGCCCATTTATGTATCGCTTGTTTCTTCGTTCAAGAAGACCCGATAGACGCCCCGTAACCGATTGACTCCACCCGACCCGACTCGACCCGACCATAACGACCCGACCCGACCTTTCTTCGGATCGACCACCATTGAATGTCAGAATAGTAAAAAACATATCCTCAATCGCTGCTACGAACTCAGCAAGCTCCGGAAATGGGAAGACGATGGCTTTCTTCAAGGAATTGATCTCATCGATCTCAATTTGAACTCCTTTCTGTTTTCTCGCATTTCCATTGATTCGCTTTGATCAGTTTTCGAGTCGACGTAAATCCTCAATCAGGCGCGATACTGCAAATTAGGATCTTTGTTTCAAATTTGTGTGATCGATCTAAAAGATGGTGAAACCATCTGATTTTAGAGCAATTCAAGGGTTTATTCGATTGCATTACGCTCGGGTCAACCCTGTCACCATTGTCCGCTCAAACCCATCGGCTTTGTCTTCTCCAGCTATTCCCTCCAATGGTATCTCCCAGTATCAGCCTAGGTTTAGCTTCCACAGCTTATCCTCCAAACCCACTTCCACAAACGTGGGCTTATCTCAGATTCTGTCCTCTCCTAAGCTCAATCCTAAGTTGCAGCAGGCTTTGGGTTTGCCTCGTGTGAATCTGAGTTTTTCATCGGCGTTTAGATTGATCTCTACTAAGACCTCTGGATTTCGCAAGGTTGATGGGAATTTTGCGAGGAAGGTTGTTGACAAGCCTGTCAAAGCTGTGAGTTCTACTTTTGCTAGGTACCGTGAGGCTATAGGGTTGCACATTGATGCATTTTGGAAAAAGAATAGTCTTGTTCTGTTTGGAGCTGTAGGAGTTTTTGTATGCATTTTCCTTTGGAGGATTATGTTTGGAATTGCTAGTACATTTGTTGGGCTATCAGAGGGTATGGCCAAGTATGGGTTTCTTGCACTCTCCTCAGCCATTGTTGCATTTGCTGTAAGTTCCCCTCTTTATGTGCTGTTTCAGTGAACGCAATGTTTGCCCAACTCAGTGCCATGAAGTTGTCTTGAACAAAATGATATTCCTTTACAGATTACAGACGATCTTGCAGAGTGATATTTCAATGTCTTATAGCTAGTACGATTGCAGGATATTGTTTATAGAACGCAAAGACTGCTATATGATATGGTTTTGTTGCTGTTACATTCTCCTTCTCCTATATCTTAAAGAAGCGCTCCTTCACAAATATCTGCATTTTTCTGATAATAGGGATTATACCTCCGCGCAAGGTTCACCATAAATCCTGATAAAGTTTACAGAATGACCATGAGGAAGATCAACACGTCAGCTGAAACTCTAGAAGTTATGGGTGCTCCTCTGTCAGGATCAGATTTACGAGCTTATGTGATGTCAGGTGGTGGCATAACATTTAAGAAATTCAAGCCAACAATAAGGAGCAAGCGCTGCTTTCTTCTATTTCCCGTTCAGGGTTCTGAGAGAAAGGGCCTAGTAAGCGTTGAAGTTAAGAAGAAGAAAGGCCAGGTTTCACTTTCTCAACCCCATACTTCATCGTTTGCTCAACCTTCTTCTGTGTTTTGTTCATGTTTTAAACTTAAGGATTGTAATAATTTTTGAAGAAGTTCAGCAGCTCAACTCCTAACTATAGGTCCACTGTATCTAGCCTAGGACTGAATGTACTAGATCAGAGCTTTTGTGAGTTGGCTAGAGAGCAGTTAAGGGCTGAGTTTTTAAGGATGTCTTGCCAGATTGTTTTTGGGTGTAGATTTTCTAAGGCTAGTCGGTCATTGATGAATCTTTCTATTTTGGTGAATTAGAAAGAAGAATTGCAGTTGAATAGCTTTGTTCTGTCTAGTTTCTTTGGTCATTCACTTTTCATATCATCAGAGAGTCCCTATTACCAATTTTGTCCTTATGTTGTGAGTTTTGTCTACTTCTCATGTACATGTGTCTGTTTCTGCAGTATGACATGAAGCTTTTGGCAGTAGATATTCCAATGGCGTCTGGTCCCGACCAACGATTATTTCTGATTGGCGATGAAGAAGAGTACAGAGTTGGTGGTGGTTTAATCTCTATGTTAAGAGACCCTGTTGTGAAAGCCATGGCAGCAACTAAGGAGTTCGATAATCTTGATAGAATCGAAGCGGAAGAAGACGCTGAAAGAGAACTTCAAGAAGCTGAAAGAAAACATCGTGAAGAGATCGAGAAGCTCGAGAAAAAGGACTCATAAGTCGTATTTTCTTCCTCAGAAAACTTGAAAACGTTTCTTCTTCACTGGATATAAAAACAACACCATGAATCTTTTCAAAACCCAGTTTTTTTGCTAACTTTCGAGAAATAAATTTCCCTGGCTATGTTTATCAGAGGATGCTATTGTGATTCTTCATACAAGATCTTGTTTCCTTGTTAGAGCAGTCTGTGCTATGAATTGGTTTAGAACGTTCATCTTACAAGTTTTTACCGGTTTAAGCATAATAAATGCACAACATAGGCAGCCTAAAGAGACAAAGCGTCATATTCTATGTTGTCTTTAACCAGTGTCTGGTCTACAAAATTAGCCATTATAATCAAACCAATTTCCCATCGCATACCCAAGAAACAAAAAGATGTTTTGTTGCTTAAATTGAACGTTCTCGCAGAAATTTTTGATCTTGATCCTTGGCTTTGAGGCTGAAACTAGTTATGAGGCAAGAACACGAACAATCTGAAGTTGGCAGAAGAGGTAATCCTTTCTCAATTTTCTTCTTTTGTGAACCCTAAATAGCTAGGTCCTTCATTTGATTTCCGTCCAAGTCATCTGTAATCTTCTCCTTTTATCTGTTTAGCATTGTTAATATTGAGAAAAAGGGATTTTGTTTGTGCTGTTGATTCAGAGAGCTAATGATCCAAGCTAGGGTTTGGTCGTGTAGAAAGTTAATGGGGAATCATTGTACAAGAACTCCTTGTTGTAGAAAGGTAAGACCTTTACCCTCAGAATTGGCGAGTCTAATGGAGATCATGTCGAATCTAATTAGCAAAATTTTATTAGAACCGTTCAATGTTCATAAGCCTTGTGCAGCTTCAGATGAAAATGGTGATAGGAACTCTCATGTTCTTAAACAGGCGTGGTCATGTATATGCTGTTGCAGCAGCAGGAACAAGACTCAAGCTTGGTGCCAAAAAGGGTCCTGCTCAGTTAAAGGGAAGGTCCATCCGGTGAGTAGAATCGAGAAGTGGGAGGAGAAGATCACAGAAGCTAAAAGGAATGGCAAAATTGTAAGCTCTTCCTCTATGATTTTTTTTTGGATTCTTTCCTCTGCAAATAGCTCGATGTGATCTGATTCTTTGTAACATGGAACAGCTAGTAGTAAATTTCAAGGCTTCGTGGTGTTTACCTTGTAAAAAAATAGAACCAATATACCAGGAGCTTGCGTCCACATACACCTCAATGATATTTGTCACTATAGACGTCGAAGAGCTCGCTGTAAGTAACCAAAAAAACTTCCGTTCCTTAGAATGATTTCGTGTGAAGACAGGAGCTCGAAACTGAGGGGTATGGGGGTTAAAATATGTGTAAAACAGGAGTTTAGTAATGAATGGAACGTGGAAGCAACTCCAACAGTAGTGTTCCTTAAGGATGGGAGGCAAATGGATAAACTTGTAGGTGGAGATGCTGCAGAGCTTCAGAAGAAAACTGCAGCAGCTGCAGATCTCCTTCTCAGACAATCTTAACATTTTTCTAGTTTCCATGTCAAAATTTATACAAACAAACGGTTAGTTCTCTGCAGATCATGATAGCATCACTGGAATTTATGTTGTTAACCTTGATGCATTAATGTAGTGTTAATCTCAATCAATACCAGGCAAGGCTCTTATTATTGTAAATTAATTGTGCCATAATAATATCTGGAATTTTCCAAGATCTTTGGATTTATCAAGAATTGCAAGAAGAGAATGCAAAGCAAGGGCTACTCTCTAAACCATTTACTTGAGTCATAGATCAATAATTAATTTTATTGCAAAGCAAAACTCTGCTTTTCAGCAGCTCTGTGTTGGTTACATATTGTTTAATAAGATACAGCTCCAAATAATCTATGAATCAGAATCTGACCCTGAATCTGTTTCTGCATCACATTGCACTCCAAACGGTCTCAATCTGTTTGTGTTTGCTTCCAATGGCGGCATGCCATCATCATCATCACTCGAATCAATTTCACCGTCATCTTCTTGCTGCCTGATGGGTATTTGAGAGCTATCATCAGCCGGAATTGGTTTAGTGTCTTTGAAGATTTCTGGCCTGCATTCACCACGTCCAAACTTAACATGAGCTATGTTACTCAAAATAAGATGTCTTTCATACAGAGCAAAAGAAAAAAGCTTTACCATTCCGGAGACTTTTGAAGGAGACGGACTTGCTCAAAGAATAGAACTTTACAGACAATAGATGTAACTTTGCTACCAGACTCTTGCGCCTTTTCTTTTCCTGTATGGTCAATCACTACAAAGCTTCCTGCAAATCAGTGTAGCAACAACAACATAGAACACCATATTAAACTCCTCAATCCGCATGAAAGCATACAGTATATCTAACCATTCAGGAAAGAACAAAATTCAGATCATATGGAAAGATGGAAGAAGATTGTGCGTGCCTCACAGCCGCATAACTTAGCAAATTCTAAGTGCGATGTGATGTTTCCTTTCTTCTGCTTGAACAAGTCTGGGAGAAGAATCAAGTAACATTGTTTATAACAAAAGCTAGAAAAGTACCTCGTCTGATCCACATGCTCTCACGAAACTTGGCTGGAAACAATGCTAATGAATTCTCTCCTTTTGCATCCATTATCTTCACAGAACCAAAAAACAGCTGTTAATAAACAATCAATTGGAAACTCTCGCTGGCCTAAAACTGTATAACATGAAACGGAAGTAAAAATGCAAACTTTAATCAGTTTATACATTCAAACTAAGCCAACACATTGCGAGAAAACTAGGAAGAAAAAGGCGTCTCTTTTTACCTCAATTTGATTGGAACCTCTAAGAGAGACGACTTGGGCAATGCTCTGACATTCCTCAAGCGTGAAATCCTGCTCTGACGCCGCTTGTTTCAGATTTCTTCTTCCTCTGTTCATCTCTTCTGACTCTTCAATTCAAATTCCAATAAAATTACAACCTGAAGAGCAAAAACCACAGAAATTGAGATTAGGGTTTTGCAGTTGTGAGCCGTTTTAGTGGAATCGCATCAGTTCCTAAAGAGAAGCAAATTGAGTTGTTTTGTTCAACGGGGTAATTTTGTTATTTTATTTATAAGCCGAGGGTATTATTGACATTCTCGCGTTACGTCGGTGCAAACGAATTTGCAGATAAACCGGCAAATTCGTTATAATCATGCGGCGGTCTGTCTATATATCTCCTCCGGCGCCTGAATTTCACTCCTCCGTCGATTCGGAATTTCTGATTTTGATCCAATCCTCTTTCACTTCACAGGTTCAGAGCTTTTTTTTTTTAATCGTAATTTTGAGTTTGTTTTCGTATGAATTATATAACTGGTTGAAGAACTATTTCGAAATTGCATAAAGTTTTTGGTTTTAAGCTATGCAGTTGCATATAGGTAATAGCTTGTTTGTGTGTTGTTTCCCTTTTTGGGTTTTGTATTCTGTTTGTGAATTTGTTTCCTCATTATTGTGGTTTCTATTTTAGCTTTTGTAGTGATGGGTAGGAGAAAGCAGTCCAAGCCACAGCGTTCTGTGGGTTTGGTCACTCAAACTGGTTCAGAATCCGATGGAAAGCAATTATCCGGCGACTACGAAGACGAGGGTTCTGGGGTAAAGAATGTTGAAGATATTGATAAGCCATACTATGTGAACATATGTTTAAGTAGTCGAATTTCGGAGCAGCAGCACTTTGACATAGCTGAAGTTGTTCTATCGAATTTAAGTTTAAGAGAACGTGTCTGCAGTAGTAGTACAGTCACCACTCCCATTGAGATTGATCATGATCTTGATTGCTCGTTACGGTTTCGGCTATGCAATGTGACCAATTTTGTTGATCGGATTAAGCTTGGTCACTGGCCGGTATTGTCTTCGAGTGATATAACTTTGGAATTGGTTGATCAAAAGGTGTCTGATGATGAGGCTGGGTCGGTGATTTGGTCTGCAAGCTTTGACGGTCCAGGCGAAGGGGTTTCGGGTCTTGCTCATTTGGTAAATATCAAGTTTTTGACTTTAAGGCTCGTGCCGGGTAATCAGGGATTGTTGTCTCCTAGAGTTAGAGTTGAGATCCTTCAGCAGGCTTTTGATGCCTGTGATTCGCTACTTGAGAATACAAGGCAGATATGGAAGAAGAGTATGATCCATGTCATGTCTTGGCTGAGGCCAGAGGTGATGACATCGGAGGCTCGGTATGGAACACGATTAAACGTGAAGGAAATTGAGTCATCAGTCGTGACAGAAGCCGAAACTTTGGACTCTAGTACGCAGTCTAGCTTTGATGCTGCTGCTTTTTATGAAGCCATAAAGCCATCAAAGTGAGTGAGTAATTTTTTTTCTTCATTTGCAGTTTTGTCTGAATATATTTTTCCAACTTATTAGCATATTATTGATCCAGGATGGATGCGAAGCTTGCAGATGATATAACTGATTTGCTCCCAGAACTTAGGCCGTACCAACGACGTGCAGCTTATTGGATGGTTCAGCGAGAGAGAGGAGATCCAATAACATTGGTAGACAAGGAAGACAACCAATTCATTTCACCTTTGTCTATCTCCGTGGGATTCCTTGACTCTGCTACAAAAATGTTCTTTAACCCATTCAGGTTAGTAGAAAAGAATCTAAGTAGTCCTTTTTATTTAATTTTCAACTGTAAGCTCCTCTCACTGGACAACAAATAGTATCAGTTCCTCTCAGTAAAGTTTCACCATTTTTACAGAATAACTCTGTTTAATCTGGTTCATTTTTCATGCTTTGATTGTTTTTAGTGGGAATCTCTCATTGGCACCAGAGTATATTTCACCTCGAATTCCGGGCGGTATCCTTGCTGGTAAGAACAGTTTGCAGCTTCATTTTACGAGGATAATTTTGTTTCAACTTGCTTTCACAAGTTTATTTTCTGAATCTTATGTTTTAAATTTGCTTGAAGGCTAGATGGTGTATCGGGCTGTATACACCTCTCATATGATTGTTCATGCCATTATCTTTAGTTAACTTATGTGGTAATTTATTCTTAATGTTGTAAAATACGAATGCTGCAGATGAAATGGGATTGGGAAAAACGGTTGAACTACTTGCTTGCATCTTTTCTCACCGAAAACCAGCCGAGGATGAAATAACTATGTCCAATGGGTCATCAGTTACTGATGATTTGAAAACTGGCTTGAAAAGATTGAAAAGGGAACGTGTTGAATGCATATGTGGAGCTGTCAGTGAAAGTCGCAGATACAAAGGAGTTTGGGTACAGTGTGACCTTTGTGATGCTTGGCAGCATGCCGACTGTGTAGGTTATTCACCTAAAGGGAAAGGTAAGAAGGCTAGCCAAGATGCTGATGCAAAAGTATCTCAAAAGAAGAACAAAAAGGATGCAATTGAAATTATTGTCAGACAAGGTGAATATATTTGCCAAATGTGCTCTGAACTTCTACAAGTCACTGCCTCTCCCATCTCTACGGGTGCCACTCTTATTGTCTGTCCAGCTCCTATATTACCGCAATGGCATTCCGAGATTACACGGTAACGGATTCTTCTCCCTTTTTCTTCCCTCTGTTATGTTTCTACTAGAGGAACTCTTTACAAAATGACTTTCACTAGATGAAATTTTGTTTCTTTATCCCTGCATCATGTAATGTTAGTCCTCTTTTCCTTCTTTCATCTGTCCTGTTGTAGCCATACACGTTTGGGTTCTCTCGTAACATGTATCTACGAAGGTGTGAGGAACGCCTCACTCTCTGAAGAACCTATGATCGACATCACTGAACTCCTCAATGCTGACATTGTTTTAACTACATATGATGTCCTCAAAGAGGACTTGACACATGACTTCGACAGGCATGTGGGTGACCGGCACTGTCTTAGATTCCAGAAAAGGTGCAGTTGGTGATATTTTGATTCTTATACTCGCATTTTTCATTACATGATGAACTTTCGTCATAACTGATATTTTGAACAAAATGTATTACTAAAACATTTCGTAGAATTTGCTAATATGGATTAGTTTCATACTTGTGTACTCAGACGACCCATTTTGAACAACTTTATATTTAAAATGATAGGATTGTTGTTGTTTTATCTCCTGGTTTCATGTAATTGAAAAGCTTTCAGAAAGATTGAGTAAAGATGTTGTATTGTGATAGGTACCCTGTTATTCCTACTCCACTCACCAGAATATTTTGGTGGAGGATTTGCTTGGATGAGGCCCAGATGGTGGAGAGCAATGCAGCTGCTGCAACAGAGATGGCGTTGAGATTATATACCAAACACCGTTGGTGTATCACTGGAACTCCAATACAACGCAAATTCGATGACTTATTTGGACTATTGAGGTTCCTTAAAGCAGATCCTTTCGATGTTTCAAGATGGTGGATTGAAGTTATAAGAGACCCATACGAGGTGAAGGAGAAAAATTTCATGTTCTTACCGTCTATGGTTTCTCTTGTCTAACAACCTTCTTGCTTTGTTCAGAGGCGAGACGCAAAGGCCATGGAATTTACGCATAAATTTTTCAAACAGGTTATGTGGCGTTCTTCCAAAGTCCATGTGGCTGATGAATTGCAACTTCCACCTCAAGAGGAATGTGTCTCATGGCTCGAATTTTCTGCAATTGAAGCACACTTCTACAGCAGACAACATGAAACTTGTGTGAGCTATGCCCGTGAAGTTATAGGAACTTTGAAACGTGATATTCTCAAAAGAGGTACCATGGGGTGCGAATAGGGTCTTCTGCACTTTCCGCCTTTGTCCTTACTTGCCTCTTAAAGTTCTCTCTCGGAAGTTTGACACTTCCTTCGGTGCTGGCTGCTAAACTTTTTATCCTTTTTTTGATAACTACAGGCCATACTTCTTCTGATAATCCTTTAATCACTCATGCCGAGGCTGCAAAACTGTTGAACTCCCTCTTGAAATTGCGCCAAGCTTGCTGCCACCCTCAAGTAGGAAGTTCAGGTCTACGTTCATTGCAACAAACTCCAATGACCATGGAAGAAATTCTAATGGTGGGTTTGCAAGATTTAGCGTTTGATCTCCGTTAGTTATTTGTGCTAATTGAAGTTTTTCGTAGGTCCTTGTGAAAAAGACCCAGAGTGAGGGAGAAGAAGCTCTTAGAGTGTTAATTGTTGCTTTGAATGGGATTGCTGCTATTGCCATGCTTAAGCAAGAATTTTCTGAAGCTGTATCTTTATACAAGGAAGCATTAAATATAACTGAAGAGCATGCTGATGATTTCCGTCTTGATCCACTGTTAAATATCCACATTCTTCACAATTTAGCAGAGATACTACCAATGGTCGAAAGCTACAGTGGAAAACTTTTTACATCAGGAAGCCCTAAAACTAAAATAGATGTAAAAGATGACGATCATCATCGTGCAGCGAAAAGGCAAAGGATCAATGAGCTCGACAGTTTAACTCGTGATTCTTCAGAAATTGCACAACAGTGGGAATCCATTGCTCCAAACAATGGTTTAAAGAAGGATGGAGAGTATTATGAAGAGTGCAAAACTCTGGATATGGTTTGTGACTCGTTGAAAGTTAAGTATTTATCTGCATTCAACTCAAAGCTTTCTGCGGCACAGCAGGAATTCAGAAAATCATACAATCAGGTATTTTCCACAAAATGGTTTCAAAACGCTACTTGTACCCTTAGCCAAAGAGTCGGTATAATCCATAGTTAATTAAGTTTCAAGATCAGGCATGTTAAATATTTGAGCATCGCTCTCTGTGACACAATGCTAAATAGTTGAAACACTTTCAAGGTTTCCGAGTCATTGAGCGATATGGGGAAACAACATTCGGTTTGGTGGTTGGATGCCCTGCAACTTGCTGAACAGAATAAAGATTTCTCTAGCGAGTTGACGAGGAAGATTGAAGAGGCCATCCATGGAAGCTTAGACAACTCAAGCTCCTCCAGAGTAACTTCTCGGTCAGTGCTTGAAAATTTTCAGTTTTTTATTGTGGGGCATATTTTATACATGTGACGAATTAATTCACAAGTGTCTGCAAACTTATTGGAACAAGTGACCTGAGAGACTTTTTAGCTCTATTAAAAGACGAGATTGATTATCATATCATTTCAGTACCATATGAGGTGAATAGCTTAGCAGTAGTATTGATTATCATATAATTTCAGTACCATATGAGGGAATCTCTTAACCATAGTATCGTTATATTCAATCTAATGTTGGACGTTTCCTGCTCTGTAAGCTTACAATCTTTAGAAGCGCATAACTTGAGTACATTAAGAACTAACTTCCTAAGTTCCCTTGTTCCAGCTTTAGAACTATACATAGCATGAAACTTCATCTGCAGACTTGTATGGATACACTGGAAAGCTCTAGAAAGAAAGTGATGGATAGAATTCTAGAAATTGACCAGACTATGGAGAAACCAAAAATGGAAGATATTGAGCGTATTGGCAATTGCAAGTATTGCGAGAAGAAGGAAGATGGCCCCACGTGTATTCATTGCGAGCTAGATGAACTCTTCCAGGTTTGCTCTTTTTTGCTTCTGCAACTTATATGAAGTTTAATCGATATTAATATCAGTGTCACCATGATCATGTATTAAAAAATTATTCCAGGAATACGAGGCTAGGCTATTCCGTCTTAACAAATCTCGTAGGGGAGTAATGGAACTTGCAGCTGCTGAAGAGTTAGTAGATCTGCAGAAGAAGAGATCTGCCCTTAATCTTTTCTTTATTGGTTTGTCATCGAGAAACAAGGATCTAAATGCACCACATGGTGACAACAAGGAGCCCACCAAAAGAAATGGTGGTGACATCGTTGTTGTAAGTTACTTGATCTTGTTTGGATTTGGTCTTATTCCAATAAGTCTTTAAATTCATTACTGACAAGAAAGCATAACGACATTTATGTTTAACATTGATATGGTGTTCTCTATTTCCTCCTCTTCTGTCTAAAAACCTTTTAAAAAGTCAAAAGATGGTTGTTTTCAATGATCGTCTCGGTCTGATACAAATTCCTTTTATGTTCTTATCATAGGTATCAAAATCTCCATCTGAGACGGAAATAGTTCTTGGAGTGATAAGAAACCATTGCAAACCCAATTTAGACAGGGAAACCAAATTGGCAGCCACAAAACATTTGCATTTGCTTGAGGTATTGCCCAAGAGATCCCTTCTTCTTACATGGAGAAAGGGAAAACTAATTCTCATTTTTCAAGTTTCAAGACTATCTGACATTTCCAATTTTGCTTATCTAATTAAGGTGATGCGAAAGGAATATGCACATGCAAGGGCCTTGGCTAGGGCTCAAGCTCACCTCCTACGTGCCTACGATGAAATTAACATGGCAACAATGAGACTACAACTTAGAGCATCTGAAGATGACACATCGATCTATGCTTTGAGCCAGGATGAGTTAGATGTTGCTAATGTGCTGAACACAAATGATAAATTTATAGCTCAATCCTCGTTGCTTAGTATAAAAGGGAAACTTCGTTATTTGAAGGTGAATCTGTAACCTTTGTGTTGTTATTAGCTGACCTCCTATTTATATCATGCAGAGAAGTCATTAATCTCTGTGTTAAGTTTACATGGAGTGTGACACTTGATCACATTCGTTTTGGAACTCCAGCTCCAGAGCTCTAGCCCTTTCAATATATATCACAAGAAGCTTTAGATCATGTTTTCATGACTAAATTCCTTTTCGTGGGTTTGAGTCTTAGGATCGCTTGAAAAACCTTTTGTGCTTCTCCTTTCTTTCTTTGACTTTTTATTAAACAAATTATTTTTTTTTTTCCATTTCAGGGTTTGATCAGTTCCAAACAAAAACAAGAATTTGAGAGTCCAGATCTTTCCTCATCAATACAGGTAACAGTTAAGGCTTCAGATCCTGTTGAACAGGAAGGCGAAAACCTGCTTAAGCGAGATGAAGCATGCCCGATTTGTCAAGAATTACTACGGAATCAGAAGATGGTTTTCCAGTGCGGGCACTCCACTTGCTGTAACTGTAATTACTTGACCTCTTTTGTTTGTTTGTTTCTCAGCCTCTAATCATAAGCATTTTTCTTTCTGCCTCGTTAAACTCCTATAATCTTTGAAGAATCTGATGACTACCTAATGCATCTTCCTGAACCAAACTTCAGAATGTTAACAATATCTTCTTCTTTGTGTTCGTTCACGCAGGCTTTTTTGCTATGACTGAGCGCGAATCAGTTCGTGAAACTCTACAAAAGTGGGTGATGTGTCCAATATGCAGGCAGCATACAGATGTTAGAAATGTTGCATATGCTGATGAAAGACGAAACAGTTCTTCGCCAGATCAAGATCACAAAGACAATGAAGCATCATTGGTGGTTCAAGGTTCATATGGAACAAAGGTTAGTCTCCTAGCTTCTAAGATTTGTGCACAAGAAGTACTTCTTTTTCTCATCTACTGTTATGGGGGTAGATCGAAGCTATTACTAGAAGAATCTTATGGATCAAGTCAAGTGACCCACAAGCGAAGGTTCTTGTTTTCTCCAGCTGGAACGATGTCCTTGATGTGTTAGAACATGCCTTCGCTGCCAATAGCATCACCTTCACCCGGATGAAAGGAGGCAGGTAATGTAGCAAGAACTGTAATGGGGAATCAGGAATCCATTTAAAGTGGCACATAGGTAACCTAAGTTATTTATGTAACTTTGATTCCATGGAATGCAGGAAATCACAGACAGCTATTAGCAAATTCAAGGGATCTGAGAAAGAAACCGAGAAGACAAACTCCCATAAAAAAGAGGCAAAATCGATTCAAGTCCTATTGCTTTTGGTGCAGCATGGTGCCAACGGTCTTAATCTTCTAGAAGCACAGCATGTTATCCTGGTGGAGCCGCTTCTAAATCCCGCTGCGGAAGCGCAAGCTGTTGGGCGTGTTCACCGGATTGGACAAGAGAAGCCTACTCTAGTTCATCGTTTCCTGGTTAGTGTATCTGCTTTGTTTATCACCCTGGTCTTGTGCAGCTTCCAGATCCTGCCTCATGTGATTCACTTTGTTGATCTTGACCTCTCTTTTTTTGTGGAAGCAGGTAACTGGCACGGTGGAAGAGAGCATCTACAAACTGAACAGGAATAAGAATACCAACTTAAATTCATTCAGCAGCAGGAATACAAAGAATCAAGATCAACAGTTCTTGACACTAAGAGATCTCGAATCTCTATTTGCTTCACCAGCAGAAGAGACAGCAGAGATGGAAGAAAACCCGGGAGAGAGACAGAAGAATCTAAGAGATTTACCACCCTCAGTCGCTGCAGCATTAGCAGCCGAGAGGAGAATGAAGGAAAGTAGTGCATCCTCTTCAACTACAAACGCATCATGATTATGAAAATGGTTGCAGAGAGATGGGTTCCAGCCAAATGTTTGTTGGAGCGTCTTGTGTTATTTGTACATAAGGTGGTGAATAGAAAGCAGTCCAAAAATAGACTGTTTCTCATTGTAGAAATAGCGGGGGCTTTTTAGATGGTTAGGCAAAGAATAAGATTTTAATTTTCGTNTTTTTTTTTTTTTAAAAAAAAAAAAAAAAAAAAAAAAAAAGATTTTAATTTTCTAATTATTCATTGTATTGCAATAGACATTGCTGCGTTAGGACTTGTATATCCAAAATAACCATTTCAAGTATCTAAATAATCTGCTCTCAAGCTCAGCAATCACAACCACCACAACTCTCCTTATGGTCCCATGATCTTATATACTTTCATATGGAAATAAGAACATGTGATAAATGCAAAATGGGTTCTCTTTTTCAAATAACTTGGAGAATGTGCTTTTCTTGTGTTATAACATTTGAGAAGACAAGTCAGTCTACTACATTGAAGAAATGAAACAACAAAGCCCCAGAAAAAGAACCAAAACTTATTCAGCTCCACGCCAAAGATGCGATGATAAACTTAGAAACTGTAAAACTCTTCATTTTGTCTTGAATCATGGTGATTTCTCACTTCTCTTCAGTTGGGGGTGGGTCGATGAATGTCTTCTTTATCCAATCAAATGGCTGTGATGATAAAGAATGTGTCAGAGACGAAAGAAAATAAGTTTTGAAAAGAAATTAGTTAAAAACGGGGTCACGACCTTAAGGGCCTAATCTCTTCATAACACCAAACCAAAGATTGAGCTCAATGTGACTGTCAGTAATGAAAGAGAATGGATCTACTGCTTAATATAATTCGTTAATTCCAAACTTTTCCAGAAAGATCGAAACAGTAAAGCAACTAACTCATGTATCAGTTTGAAGCAAGGAACAACTGAAGCTAAAGATTTCTATGTAGAACCTAGAAGCAAAGCATTTTAAGCAGGAGATAAAATCTGGCCTGAAAGGCTGAAACTGAAATCAATTGTACATGGAAAACGAAATCAAGAAGTTTTGATCACCAAATCGAATGAAGCCTTTCATGAAATGCAACTATATGTATGTGCAACGATGCTCATAAAATTACCTACTTTAAGAGACAATCAAGGCAAGTAACAAAATTTGATCAATTATGAATATTTCATATTTCGTCCAAATCAAGCTAACAATTTTCACAGAGACATAACATTAGCTAGGGATAGAGATCCCAGATCAGGAACAGAATCCGTTAAAACCCAATTTGAAGGCAAAGATAGCTAAAAAGTCTACGGGCGGAAAACAGGAGATCGAGATGGCTTACTTGGACGACCCAGATGGCGCCTGCTCCGGCGGCGATTCCCCATCCAACGGCGGCTTGGATATTCACCGGTTGGATCTTTGGCTTCACGGCGTTGAGCAAACCAGATGTTCCTGCCATTACTGCTTCGATCTCTCTCGCTATCGAATTCGATACAACCCCACAAAGATCCTTAACGAAATGTCCTGATAATTAATTTGAGGAATTTTTGACATTGAAATAGCTTCTTCTAGACCTAGTCAAACATCACTTTACACTTCATGCCGTCTTACGTGCAACCACTTGAACAACGTCCCGTTTCTACACTTTTTGTTTTTAACTAACCCAAAAGAAATCAAGATAAATTACTTGATGATTAGCGTTTAAACTCTCAACTCAACAATGTAGCATTTGATCTTGAGAAAATAACTAACAATATCCGAACAACCGACAATCAAACACCAATCTATATTGAAGAACCAAGCTTTGCATTGCTCTTCTTCCTTGGACTATCTGGTTTAGTAGCGGGTCGACGACCCTTGTCAGGACCACCAATTACGCCCCATTCTTCAAATTGTGTCTGTCTCGCTCTTGCCCTTTCTTTCTCCTCTTTGGATTTCTTGGAGTAACAGTAAGGACAAGAAACTCCATACTCATACTCTGGAGCTTCCATGTCTTCATCACTTATAGGTTGCTTGCATCCATAGCAGAGTTTATGTGTTCCTTGAGCTAGACCATGTTCCACGGACACGCGCTTGTCGAACACAAAGCATTCACCTTCCCATAAACTCTCTGTTTTGGGGACTTCTTCAAGGTACTTTAATATCCCACCTTTCAAATGATACACCTGATAAGACAATGCTTTGATCATTTAAGTATCTCAACTCTGAAACCAAGAGCTCAATAGTTAGATGATGTATCAAGTTACCTCTTCGAAACCTTGGCTAAGAAGAAAGCTTGAAGCTTTCTCACATCTGATTCCTCCAGTGCAGTACATAGCAATCCGTGGCAGCGTCTTCGGTTTTTCAGCTTTGTCTTCTTTATCAGTGATTTCAGAAAAATCCTCTTTCACCACCTTTGCTTGCGTTTCATTGCCTTCTTGCTTCAAAGCCTTCAATGCAAATTGATTCTCCACCCAAGATGGGAAATTTCTAAAAGCAGTGGTACATGGATCCACAGCTCCTTTAAACTTCCCAATTCTAGTCTCATAGGTATTGCGCACATCGATCACTACCTGAAACACAAAAGTGATTTGACAATTTGAAAGATCTTATATCCTTAATCTACTGACTACAGTATAAAATTTTACTAAGAGTAAACAAAGACACAAAATCATTTTTTTTTTCCCATGCTTAAACACTCTATTTTCTCTATCTGTGAATCAGAACTTAAAAGCAAGCTACACAAATACATAAGAAAATACGGGAAAGTGATATGCATCCAAAGTGTAAACATAGTTATCAACTCTTCATCCAAATTTCACTTTGTTCTTGACTAAACTTGCTACAGGATAGTAAAAAGAGATCTCACTGTTTCTGGATCACTGATCAGTTCGTTCCATTCTTCAGGGCTCGCATATGTTCCAACTCTTTCAATTGGAGAGACACTGGGCATTCCAAGCGTAACAATCTGTGCAGACCATTACAAAAGCAAACAACTTTTGACATTGACAATCCACAAAACTCCAGTCTTCAACTTTAAAAGATGAAAGTGTACCTCTTTCTTGAGTTTGACCCTAACGTGATCCCATCTAAACGGAGCATCTTCACCAGCTGCAAGAGGAGAGCTACTGCTATGTCCATGGTGGATTGCTTCTTGTTCAGGACTCACAGGTGTCTCCACTTGCCTCAAACCATTCAATCTGATATCTCTCTGTATAAATGCCAACACTCTCTCCACTGATTCACGAATCCCACAGATACTTCCATTGATCCCTTCTGGTGCAAGGATGATTCCACCTGAAACACGCTGATGAAACAAGACAAGCCTATCTATTACTGCCTTCAAAATCTAACCAAATTTTACAGAACTCTAAGTCAATAGAATCGAGAAAAGACTTAACCTTTCATATCAAATATGTACAATTTGGATTGAGATAGAAGAAATGGCATACCAATTCTTCGCAGAGATCCTTTAAGGGCTTCCTGAAATCAGCATGGTCAGGAAAATCAGCGAATTTGTAGAATGAAACCACGACGAGTGAGCCTAAATCCGACTCATTAGATTCTTCTCTGCCCGAAAAGCACTGAGAAACCGTAGCCATGCTTCTCCTGATAGCTCCGGCGTTCGAACAAGCCACCGTGGATTTGAGAGAAGAAGAAGGAGAGGAAGAGAGATTATGGGGATGGGATTGAGGGAATAGTAACTCCGGTTTGGAGTTTCCACCGGTTGAGCTCGAATTAACGCCGCCACTGGAGACGGGAGAGTGTGAGTGAGGCGGTGGTGGGGATGAGAGCATTCTAGCGACGGCGAGGGACGGCGGAAATCTCCAGTGGCTATACCGTAGCATTGGGGTCCCAATTCAAGCAAAGTCTCCGGGATATCAACCAAACCGGACTAAACCAAAACGTGGGTGTTTCCCTTACAAAACCGATTCATCTTATTAAGCCTTTCACGTTTTCTTTTTTGTTTTACATTAAAAAAAAGGTCTCTTTTTATCAGACGGTTTTTTTTTCCAACGAAATTGTATATAAGATTTTGAAAAGCCATATCTTATATAAAAAAAATGTTTTACAAGAGACATAACATGAAAAATCTTTTATAAGATATGGCTTTTCAAAATCATATATACAATTTCGTTGAAAAAAAAAACTCAACCTTGCATCTGATAAACCTTTTTTTTATATAAAAAAAATGTTTTACAAGATATGGCTTTTCAAAATCATATATACAATTTCGTTGAAAAAAAAAACTCAACTTTGCATCTGACAAAAAGAGACCTTTTTTTTTATGTAAAAAAAATGTTTTACAAGATATGACTTT
>OVAQ01001078.1:0-21286 GCA_900406345.1 Erysimum cheiri | reverse complement strand
AAGAGAAAGG
Organism: Erysimum cheiri; assembly: GCA_900406345.1. Lineage (NCBI taxonomy): Eukaryota > Viridiplantae > Streptophyta > Magnoliopsida > Brassicales > Brassicaceae > Erysimum > Erysimum cheiri. The sequence continues at coordinate 21,276 of OVAQ01001078.1, read as the reverse complement.
TTTTTACCAAGGAAACTTGAATGTATCTTTCCACCATCCCTGTTTTGAGCAGTGTACAAAGATCTTATCCAATCGAACTATGATCTCAGAAAATGTTGGCCTAACAAAAGTTTCCGTATCCCAGCATTCCTCGATCAATCTGTTTAAATAACAATTGAACCAGTAAGCTGAAAAAGGCTGGATAAAGAAAGGATCAAGGACCAAGCAAATGATGTTACTATACCCTACATGTAAAAAACAAGTTCTGCAATATATGTTATAAACTTGATAATGGTTAGTACACTTACTCTCTCAATTCTTGGGGACAACTTTTGGTCTTGGCCTTAAACGAAGGTCTTCTTCCTTCCAAACACATTAGCTTCACTGCCTCTTCTGGGGGCTTAGGATGGAAAGGTTGTACTCCTTCAATCATCTGAAGAATTTTATGATAAAATTAATCAAAGATTGCTGCAATGAGATTTGTTAGAGAAGCTTACTGGCCTCAGATGCTAGAAAAAGACACATCAGCTAGAATGGTTAAGAAACAGAATGAAGTAGTTTTAGANTAACTTGATAATGGTTAGTACACTTACTCTCTCAATTCTTGGGGACAACTTTTGGACTTGGCCTTGAACGAAGGTCTACTTCCTTCCAAACACATTAGCTTCACTGCCTCTTCTGGGGGCTTAGGATGGAAAGGTGGTACTCCTTCAATCATCTGAAGAATTTTATGATAAAATTAATCAAAGACTGCTGCAATGAGATTTGTTCGAGAAGCTTACTGGCCTCAGATGCTAGAAAAAGACATATCAGCTAGAATGGTTAAGAAACAGAATGAAGTAGTTTTAGAAAGCATATAGAACAGTGAGTGGAACAAACCCAGACTAGATACAGCCATCAAGAAATGCAGAGGAGCATATTAGCGCACATGTTTGACCATTAGGGTAACTAATTGGTACCTCTTATAAGACGACACCAAAAAGTAAGAATCCATAAGGTACCTACCTCATATAATACGACACCAAAAGAGTATGAATCCACACTCCTGTCAAATATTTCATCTTTGTAAACCTCAGGTGCCATACAGTAATCTGCAAACAATAAACAAATCATCTGTGTAAACTATTGCCTCATGGAAATCGAATCATTCGTATGAGTGTTTCAAAAGTAGAAACAGTTGCTATACTTAATACTTTTGTATCAAAGTTTCTGAGAAATCTAAATGCTTGATGTACATCATATGCCCACAATTTGAGAGTCTCAAATATGAGGCTGTGGGTTGGGATAAGATATGGACACTTCTTTTGGGTAGCCAGAAGGAATTAAGCATTTAGGACTTACTTGAAGGATCTATATGGGCCCCGTGATTAATGATTCTTGATTTATCAGATAATAACTTTGTAAAACTTATCAACCCAAATCCTGCCACCTTCAGATGTCCTCCACTATCGAGCATAATATTTCTGGCACCTTACAAGAAGTTGCAAAAATTAGATAACGAGGTCCAAGAATATGTTCTTGGAAAAACTTAACGTGCAAATGCTTCTTTATTTAGTTATCTTACTTGGGTTTTAGATCACAGTGGATTACTGGTTCTGGTTTACACTCATGAAGATAATTCATTCCCCTGAGAAGAGCCAAATGATTTGTTTAGAAGATTAAAAAAAATTGCAGTTGTAATTTGAAATATAATCTTGCAAAAACAAAAAAAGGCACATGCCTGGCTATATCGAGGGAAAATCTTAGAACTTTGGCTGGAGAAAGACGACCTTTCTTTAGAAGATAGCTCCCCAGGTCACCCTGCAAGTTACCACCAAGGCGACAAAATTATTTCCTAGAATCCAAAAATTGCTTAATGAGGGAAAAATCTTGCATGGTGTAAAAAGAAGGCGAAGCTTACTTTAGGATGATACTCGGACACAATCATCATGGGGACATTTTGAGTAACGGCTCCAACAAATTGTACAACGTTAGGATGACGAACCTTCTCGAATAAAGTAAGTTCGTGTTTGAAGGCATTTCTGTGGGTAAATTATACAATTCAGATGATAAATTGCGAACAAATGTAACCAAACATGGATAATTAACACAGAGGGAATGAAGTAGGAATTGCACAATTGACAATTCCAATATAGAAGATTAAATAAGAACTATGAACATAACAAATGCTTTCAATGATCTATATTAAACGTACATGGTTTCATGATCCTTGTAAAGATCCTTATCAAGTATCTTTACAGANCGTACATGGTTTCATGATCCTTGTAAAGATCCTTATCAAGTATCTTTACAGATACCTTAGTCCCATTCCATTTAGCCACTTGATATATTCCCTGGCAAGTGGAAAAGTGATGTAGTTCCTTGTTAAAAAGCTATAAATGGAAAACTAAGACGTTTTTGAACCAACAAAAAAAAAAAAAAAAAAAGGATAACTAAGACGTTATAACGGAAAAGGGAAACAGAGAGTCTTACCTTTGAGATACCATCAGCTTTCCGAACTTGGAGCTCTTGTGGATTTAACTCGTATTCAGGAACTTCACGAGGATTGGCCACAACCATCGGTGTCCTTTTGGTTTTCTAATACCAAGAAGAAAATGTAACTAAACAAATCGAAGATATGAAAAGAACAGAGCTTGAATCCATGAAAAGAACAGAGAGCTCCTACCGGAACTTTGGCTCCACGGGCTTTCAAAATGTTGAAAACTTCTATGTTACCATAGTACTTAGCATCAGCAGCTGCCTATCCACACAACACAGCCAAATTTCAGATCAAAAGCACAAATAGAACCAAAAAAAACAACGATTGAATGCAATTGTGGAAGTTAGGTCGAATGAAACCAGAAGAATCACATTACCGTGCTTCCCCAACGGTCACGAGCATCGATGTTAGCCTTCCTGGTAAGAAGAAGCTTAACAACGTCGACATGACCTTCACAAGCAGCGATATGGAGAGCGGTACGACCATCAAGATCGATACTATTAACATCAATTCCTTCGTCAAGCAGATCCTGAACACCTTCAACATCTCCTCTACAAGCCACAAACAGAAGCTGCATAGTGGCGTCGAGATTATCCGGTACAGCAAGTTGCGGACGATTAGAACCTTCAGGACTCCGGCGAATCGGATCGAGAGACGATTGCCGGCCAAAACTGAATCGCATATTGTTCCGGCGAGGATCGTGTGAAGCTTGGCGCGTGAATTGACGGCTAAGCGTCCGGCGAAGCGATCCAGTTGAGAATTGTCTCGAGATTCCACGTTTTAGCTGTCCCGCGATATTCGCCATTTCTACCGGATTTTCCGATTTTCAAAATCTCTTTCTTCCTCTCTTTCGTCTTCTTCTTCTTCTGAGAACAACAAAAAAAAATCGAATGGATAAATCACATTTTTTTTTTCTTCGCGAGAAAATTGAAAATTCGTTGATCTGGGGATTATGTGAGATCCGTCTCAAGCGCGTTGCTTATCGAGAAAAATTAATTTTCAATAGTATTGTTTATTTAATTTCACGGGTGAAGATATTATTGGCGACGTCTTGTTTTCCATTGACTTTGATTTGACTTTTGCTTTCAATCATTGTTTGGCAAGTCCCGCGTAAAAATGGACTCTTCTTGATCGTCCACTTATTTCGGTGGCTTTGCCGGAAATAAATTATTTTCTTTTCTAATATTGTCAAATGTACCCTAAACTTCTCATAATTACAATTAGTTCCTATAAACGTCGGGTGCTTGTTGTGCAATTATGAAAACTCGAAAAGGTCGTTTACGTGGAGCTGACGTGTCGGCCTTATCTAGTCGAAGCCTTTTGGGCTTTTTTCTTCAAGCCAATTTTTTCTTGAAGCCATTAATTTCTAAGGTCTTTAACCGGACCGGACCGGCCGGTTCGACCCACATGTATAGGTTCTGAACGATCTTTGTATCGTTTTCCCTTCTTTCACTTGCCATTTCGTCGTCTTCAGTCTTCAGAGCAAACCTTCGCCTCGTCTCTTCAATGGCGGCCATTTCTGTAAGTTCTTCCCCATCTCTTCGCTGCTTGCGCTCGGCATGTCCCGATTCTTCTCCTGCACTCGTATCCTCGACACGTGTATCGTTCCCGGCGAAGATTTCTTATCTGTCCGGTAAATCTTCGAACCGTGGCGAAGAAATGGGCAAGAGAATGGAGGGATTAGTTAGAAGCGTCGATGGGAAGATCACTGACGCATCTTTCCCCGAAGCTTCATCTGCAACTCCAAAATCGAAGTACTGTGTATACTTCTTTGAATTTGGTTTCCTTTGCTTGATTTTTTTTGTTTCCTAATTGTCCGTTCTTATTTGATGCATGCCTAATTTGATTTGCGGAAATCAACTTTTTCATGCAATTATGTTTGGCATTGATTGGTTTTGCCTCTCAGCTTTGCTCACTATGATTGATGTTGTGAGAGCTGTAAAAATTTCTAATTCTCTGTTATTTGAGATTTCAGTTACTTGATTTTTTTGCTTCTTTGTAGAATCAAATTCGTTATCGATGTGAATAGGTTTAAAACATGATTTCTTATCTGAGCCGTGCCTATCACTAACGTTTTCTTTGAATGTTAAAACAGGGTGAGGAAGCACACAATTTCAGTATTTGTTGGAGATGAAAGCGGAATGATTAATAGGATTGCAGGAGTCTTTGCGAGAAGAGGATACAATATTGAGAGTCTTGCTGTTGGTCTGAACAGAGACAAGGCTCTATTCACCATAGTTGTTTGTGGAACTGAAAGGGTGCTTCAGCAAGTCATAGAGCAACTCCAGAAGCTCGTTAATGTTCTGAAGGTTGTCATCTCCTAGATTGCACTTATCAGTTTCTGCATCACAAGTGTCATCAGCAGCATCTTTACGCATCGGCCAATTTGCTTGTTCATTACTTGAAGATCTTAGTGGACTTTTTAGGACTTTGCAAAATTTGAAAATTTGTGCTTTGCATCTGCAATAATTTGTAGTGAAGATTACATTTGCGATTTCCTTTTTCCACTCCCTGAATTGACTCCGACTTGCTAATTAGGTTGAAGATATCTCAAGTGAGCCGCAAGTGGAGCGTGAACTGATGCTTGTGAAAGTGAATGCACATCCGGAATCCAGGGCAGAGGTAGGTCTTTCTTGCTTATGGGAAATTAGAGTTTACTGTACTTGCTGGTTGCTTTTCATCTAGTGCCGAGGTGGTGTTTATTTTCTTTCGAATTTTGACTAGCTTCTGTCTAATGAATTTATAGATCATGTGGCTAGTTGACACATTCAGAGCAAGAATAGTTGATATCGCGGAACATGCATTGACTATTGAGGTATATATGCTTACTGCTTATCATTTTGTTGTTCTTGATATTTGTTTTGCACTATAACCTATGGGTTTCAGACTTCTGTTTTGAACCTCTTGCTAATCTTTGGAAGACATAACTCATAAGAAATCTTATTTTGGGTATCATTTGAAATTTCTATCCAGTGGTTGGATTTCCGTTGCCTTTTGAAAGTGATGATAATCCACATGTAGACTTTGTTATGGGATGTAAATTCAGTTAATTGTGTGTGAAGGTTATGTGACTGTCTACTAATTAAATATAACGAGAAAGTTCTTCAATAGGTTGCTACCGTTGATTACCCTATGCTTATAATCTGTATTTCTGATTTCTGTGGGGCTCAATGTTGTTTGTGAAAGTTACAGAAGCAGGACCATAAACATATTGTTCTTTTTACCCTGGTTATGAGGATATGGAATAAATATAAATTGGTTTCTCTAATTTACATATCTTTAGTAATCATTTTAACTTTTAAGCTATCTTGCAGGTAACTGGAGATCCTGGAAAAATGATTGCTGTAGAAAGAAATTTGATGAAGTTTCAGATCAGAGAGATTGTACGGACAGGAAAGGTAGTGATTTTTGGAATAACTGGATTTGTATGGCTTTTAAATATCATCTAGTTTGTGCTTTCTAATGTATGCATGTATTAGTTACATCTTTGTGTGGTAATAAAGGCATAGATCTCAGGGACTTTCACTAATTTAGGGAAAATGAAATGACTATTTTAATTTTTAGATAGCATTGAGAAGGGAAAAGATGGGTGCATCTGCTCCATTTTGGCGGTTTTCAGCAGCATCCTATCCAGATCTCACGGAGCAAGCACCTATTAGTGTTCTTCGAGGTAGCAAAAAAGGAGCCATGGTCCCTCAAAATGAGACAACAGCAGGGGTGTGTGCTTTTATCCTCCTTAGATTGTTTTAACTTCATCCCTTAGATTGTTTTAACTTCAGCTTATACCTCTCACTTTCCTTTCAAAGATCTTGGATGCATAAATTAATTTGGTTTGGCTATTTTATGAAGTTAGACAGAACTATAGATGCCAGTTTTTTTTTTCACCCCTTTATGTGATGGCTGCCTGGGATCAATTGGCACAGCAACAGTGAATTGCACAATCTTTGATGGTCTACAAGTGGTTACCATGCTTGCATATAGCTGAAAAGCTACAAACTAATGTGCTTTTCGCGGAGCAGAAATTTTTTGAAGCATGCAATTTTGATGCCTTTTTCGTTTTTCGCCTTAGTTACCCTGAAGGTTTTCCATTTTGCTAATCAAACTGTTAAAAGTTATTATTTCTTTTTTAAAATGTAGGGAGACGTTTACCCCGTTGAGTCAGCTTCTGACCTCATGGTACATCGTGTTCTCGACGCTCACTGGGGACTACTCACTGACGAGGATGTAAGAGAGTTCTTTGCTATGTATATAACTTCTACTGAAATCGTCATATGATGTGTGCCATGAACTTGCTAAATAGCAATATGAAAAATCCAGTTATCCGAATGTGGTTTGCTTACAAGAGTTTCACTTATTTTTTCATCCAGGCTGTCTGGGAATCTAAATTTCAATAGTTATTCTTTTTTTTTATCTTTCAGACGAGTGGACTACGGTCGCATACTCTATCTTTGCTTGTGAATGATACCCCAGGAGTTCTTAATATTGTGACTGGTGTTTTCGCTCGAAGGGGATACAATATTCAGGCATAGTCCTCATCTCTCTCATACGCATACACACATTGTGGTTGGGGTTTACTGATACACTGAAAGATCTTCTTTTTCTTTAGAGCTTGGCTGTAGGACATGCTGAAACCAAGGGCATTTCACGCATAACAACGGTTGTTCCTGCAACAGATGAATCGGTCAGCAAATTGATGCAGCAACTTAATAAACTCGTTGATGTGCATGAGGTGGGATGATGAAATAAGCAACTGTTTTCTTATATATTTAGCAGTTTGAATGTTTTTGATGGCTCTATCTTTCCGTTGCTATCTTAGACCTTTTGCCCTTTGTTTAAGACGTAGATTAGAGGAAGAGCTTCTGCTAATTCTTTCTGGAATTTCCAATATCATTTCCTGGTCTTGTGTTGTTACTCGAATGAGACCTCAAGTTCCAAGAGTCAAACGGTAACTTTTCAAGCAGTTATTAACTCTGTGAGGATTTCTGCAGGTCCATGATCTTACTCATTTGCCATTTGCTGAAAGAGAACTGATGCTTATTAAGATTGCCGTGAATGCTGCTGCGAGAAGAGATGTCCTGGACATTGCTAGTATTTTCAGGGCAAAAGCTGTTGACGTATCCGACCACACAATTACGTTGCAGGTAAAATACATGTCTCATAACTTGGAGATCAGAAACCCTTTCAATTGGAGATCTCTGAAATTTCACATCTTTCCAATAGGTCTTCAACTTGTTTGTCATAATCAGGGTTCCGTATGAAGCAAACTTTGGATTTTCCATTTTAATCTATTTTTTCCTTTAGTGTTTTGGATTTGGTACTGAAATTTGTTGGCTGTGGGTATAGCTTACTGGGGATCTAGACAAGATGGTCGCACTGCAAAGGTTGTTGGAGCCCTACGGTATATGCGAGGTTTGTTTCACAATCTACTTTGATCTTTCAGTGAATGCTATATAATAAACCATTCTTATCATGCTGCTGCAATTGTTCGGGTAAAGTCAAAACCTTTAGTTGTAGTCTTGTAGACTCAAAAACAGAGGACTGAAATATAAGTCTAGGGTAAAATCAATAACCAAAGCTGGACCCATTTGCTGATATATAATTCTACGTCCTCTGGTTGTGCTTAGAACAAGAACCAGTTTGACAAGCTTTGCTACTTTAAGAAACAACTTATACATGGTGTTGATGATTCTAATGAGCAATCAATCACAGGTTGCAAGAACCGGGCGTGTCGCATTGGCTCGTGAATCAGGAGTGGACTCCAAGTATCTTCGTGGGTACTCCTTTCCTTTAACAGGTTAGGTAACCACAAAGCTGCATCCATGGGACAGCAAAAACTTTTGAAGGTAAAAGTTTTTCATTACACATTTTATGAGCCAGAGACCGTGTAGTAGATATGTTTAGCAGATTTTGCCTTTTGTGGCTTCATTTCATTTTTTGTTTATTTTTCCAACAGTTATCTCCCAAGATAAAGAAATCACACTTTAATTATCATTAAGTTACTGGTATTGATAAAAGACTAATGGACTTTGTAAATCTTATAAAGAGTCAACAGTCAAACTAAGTAAGCGTTGACTGAACCGGACGTGTACCTAAAAATGTTTGTCCCCTACTCGTCTTCTAGAAAAAATCGATACACTTACATAAATAACTTAAATGTGACTTTTATTTGTTTAAATGTCTGCAACTTCAAAAAACGATTAGCTGATATAAATAACATTGAAAATTCCTCTCTAATTTCTGGTACTAATAAAACACCAAAATTTTGCTGTGTTATTTTTTCTTCATTTGAAACACCAAAGTCCGAATAGACTTAATTTCACGTCTTATAAAACTCAAATCCATATCACACGTATATAATGATTTATTAACAGAAAGTAGGCATATAACATTATAACTTATGGGATTTAGCAGATCAACAAAAAAGTAAATGTGATACCTACTAATTTGTCTCATAATTAAGGATCCCATATCCCATCACTCATATTGCCGTTTCTCTTAGAGTACAAAATGGATTTAATCCCTTTTGTCAGCGAAAAATACAATTCATTTTCAAATACTCATCAATGATCAATCTAGTTTGGTTTGAAAAACATACTAGATGTAGGAATTTTAGAAAATATTACTCTTTCCATTCCGTTTTATAAAGTGTGTTTAGAGTTTTTGATAGTACTTTATCTTTGTCAGTTTTTCTATTTAACATTAAAGTTTATTTTTTCAAAACTAAAGCAAAATGAAAAAGCTTCACCGTTGCGTTGCACCTGGACGAGGTCCACGAGGACAACAATATCCTCGAATTACTAGTGACAAAAACGATTCAATAACATTTAACGTCCAAATAAAGTGAAAGTCCATACGACTCCGGACTCTCATATGGCCATTATCCTTTTCGCCACTTCAATAAATGTCACTTCTCTAAATCCGTATATATCTGACATTTACGTGATTATTCTATTTTAAAGCTGGAAAAGCTTTGGAGTTTGGATCATTGGATGACATGTGATCAAGCCTTCTTTTTTCTTTTTGACGTATGATATTAAAAACCTTAGATTTGGAAACAATGCACTTTCGGAAGAAAATTTGTTTTTTCGGTATTCATAGGAAAAGAAAAAGTTTGATGTAAAACCAAACAAATTAAAAGTTTTATAATTGCAATTATAAAGCACAATTATTAATGAGCCGACCATGTGCTTTGTATGGTGTTTATTTTAATTTGTCTGTAAGTGACTACAAAATTATGGGGCACTTTGAATGGGTCGATCATTTATTTATTAGTTAAGTACTTTCTCGACGGAAGAAATAAATCATTTTATATTTTCCTGGTCTTCTCTGATAGATACTACATTGATTTTTTTTTTTTTTTAATTATAATAATTGCTTTTCCTGAAAATAACTTTATTTTCTCTTGTTTCTTAAGTATTTTGTACTAGGACACTTCTAATTTCAACTTACAGGTTTCTGTTTTCATCAGTAATTTTATTGTAATTTTCTAAATACTATTTTTTGTTTGTTTTGAAACTCCAAAAAGTTAGTGTGGATCTTCGGAATCCCCAATTATAAAGAAAATTAACAACTTTCGATTTTATGGATGTTAGAAATTAGAAGAAAACATCATTGAGTAATATTTGAAATTCTTCTCTACTATTATAACATTCGTTCGCCTTCTTTATTTAATCAGTTTTTATATATAAAAAAGATCATTTGGTCAGAAATGTGAATTTTTTTTTGTAAGAAATGGAAGTTTTTTTGGCCGTCATTAGTTTTTTTGTTGTTATTGTGCGAGACAAATCTTTAATTACAGCAAAGAGAGAGAAATCGTTAGTTAACTAACAAAATGATAAGGCATTGTGGGGATGACTTAAATGATACTGACTTGGACTTTTCACAAAGGATTATGAGTCATATGACTAGAGTAAGTAAAATATGACAAGTTGTGTGGTTTTTAGTTTTACCTTGTTTAGACTTTTAACTCGGATTAGTTGACATGGCACCATCCATAGAAGAGTAAAGAGTCACTAGAGACGTCCATGAACTCTTGCATAAAATATTTGACACCTTTACAACCAAAAAAAAAAAAAACTTTTACTATCGACAAAAAAAAGAGAGAGGTGAAATTAAAAGCGTGTTAAAAGAAGGCACTAACAAAAAGAGTTTGTGGCTGCTGAAATTCTTCAAAGTGAAGATGATGCTGATGTTCTGCTTCTGACATTCTCATTCTCTTTCTCTCTCTCTCTCTTCTTCTTCTTAGCAGCTTCTTCATCAACGGCTCAACAACAAACTTCACCACACACGTGGTGAGAGAGAGCACTAAAAGGCTAAAGCTTTTTTCAAACCCTTGTTGAAATTCGAGCTCTTTTGGGTTTCTGCGAATGTTTTTCTTGGTCTTCCGAGGTATTACTCAATCAGCTTCAATCTGATTTTTCTTTTCCGATCTTCATCAATTCCAAGCTTGGGACGATTTGACATGAAATCTACTGTCTTCTCTCCAAATCGTTTCCCGTAAAGTTGGTTTTTTTTTTTCTTGCATAACATGGATTCTTCGAGGTGATATCAACAAAAGCTTGTCTTTTTTTGTTGTATCAAGATTTGTCTGTAATTAGATTAGGGTTTTTGTCAGATTTGGGGGTAATAGATTATCTGGGTTTAGTTATTTTTGTTGATAACGACGAATAATTTGAGTAATAGATAGGGATGACTATAATGGAGGAGAAGCAGAACAGTCCTGTGGGAGAGAAGCAACAGAGCTTTAATGGTATACTTCACCAAAGACATGAGAATCAGACAAAATCAATGGAGAAACAACAGAGTTTTCAATGTGTGGTGGAGAATCAACCGAGAAAGGCGAGAGCTTTAGAGAAACAAGTGAGTTTTCAAGGTGTGAATGTTGAGAATTATCAGCAAAGCAGACTCGGAAGATCAATGGAGAAGCAACTGAGTTTTAGAGGTGTCAACGTTGAGAATCATAAACGTGGAGTTATGGAGAAGTTACCGAGTTTTGGTAAAGCAACAATGGAGAGGCAAAAGAGTTTCCGTGGTGGGTTTTTAGAGAAGCAGAAGAGCTTCCGTGTGGTGATGGAGAGGCAATTGAGTTTTATAGGTGAGAGGAGGAAGAAGACTGAATCACCTGGGAAAAGAGGAGACTCGTCTCTTCACATTGCAGCTCGCACTGGGAACTTAGGTAAGGTTAAAGAACTGATTCGAGGTTGTGGCGATGGTGGCGGAGGAGAGTTGAAAGAGTTGTTGTCAAAGCAGAATCTTGAAGGAGAGACTCCTCTTTATACTGCAGCAGAGAATGGGCAATCAATTGTTGTTGAGGAGATGTTGAAGCATTTGGACCTTGAAACTGCTTCCATCGCCGCTAGAAATGGGTTTGATCCATTCCATGTCGCAGCCAAACAAGGCCATCTCGGTATAAAGATCTATACTTTTTTCATATGTTCTTTAATCTCAATGAGAATATAGAACCAACGATCCATGGACTGGTCTCTTACTTGATTCTTCTTCTTTTGCAGAGGTGTTGACGATACTTTTGGAGACATTCCCAAATTTGGCAATGACAACAGATTTATCGTGTACAACTGCGTTACACACGGCTGCAACACAAGGACACATTGATGTGGTGAATCTTCTTTTGGAGACAGACTCTAATTTGGCTAAGATTGCTAAGAACAACGGTAAAACTGCGCTTCACTCTGCAGCAAGGATGGGTCATGTGGAAGTTGTTAAATCTCTGATAGGTAATGATCCAAGCATTGGCTTTAGAACCGATAAAAAAGGGCAAACTGCTCTTCACATGGCTGTAAAAGGTCAAAATGATGGGATTGTTGTTGAGTTGGTGAAACCTGATGTTGCGATTTTGAGTGTTGAGGATAATAAAGGATATACGCCATTGCACATTGCCACAAACAAGGGCCGCATTAAGGTAGTGACTCTTTACTTTTCTCAACTATCCAAAGTCCAAACTCGGTATTAGGCAAGTGTAACAAAAGGGATTATTCTTCATGGAATGATCCTTTTCAAAGTTTCAGTTGATGTTGGTTACCATGTAAACTGTTAAATTGACTGTTTTTGCAGATAGCACGCTGTTTGTTATCTTTTGAGGGCATTAACCTCAACCCTATAAACAAAGCTGGAGATACGCCGCTCGATATCGCTGAGAAGATAGGAAACGTAGAGCTTGTGGCGGTTCTGAAGGAAGCAGGAGCTGCTACAGCTAAAGATCTCGGAAAGCCTCAAAACCCAGCTAAGCAACTGAAGCAAACGGTCAGCGACATCAAACACGAGGTACAATCTCAGCTTCAACAATCCAGACAAACAGGTGTAAGAGTCCAGAAGATAGCAAAAAGACTCAAGAAGCTTCACATTAGCGGTCTAAACAACGCTATCAACTCAGCAACTGTTGTGGCTGTGCTTATTGCTACAGTGGCTTTCGCAGCAATCTTCACAATACCTGGTCAGTACGAAGAGGACCGTTCGAAAGGAGAGTTGCTAGGACAAGCTCATATAGCAAACAAAGCACCGTTTCTGGTCTTCTTCATCTTTGACAGCTTGGCACTGTTTATATCCTTAGCTGTTGTTGTAGTGCAGACTTCAGTTGTTGTGATTGAGCAGAAGGCGAAGAAGAAGCTTGTGTTTGTGATCAACAAGCTCATGTGGTGTGCTTGTTTGTTCATATCCATTGCTTTTGTTTCTCTCTCTTATATTGTTGTTGGCAAGCAGGAGATGTGGTTGGCTGTGTGTGCAACTGTTATCGGTGGCACGATTATGTTGACTACGATTGGTGTGATGTGCTATTGTGTGGTCATGCATAGGATGGAGGAATCTAAATTGAGGAGCATTAGGAAAGAGAGAAGCAAGTCTCAGTCTTTCTCTATGTCTCGTATGCCGTCTGATTCAGAGATTCTAAATGGTGAATACAATAAGAGAATGTATGCACTTTGAAGAACCGATTTGTAGAGAATTTGGACAATGAGATCTCCTTAGAATGTAAGATAATATATACTTGTATTTTGTCCCTGTAAGCCATTGCTATTCGAGCTTCTCGACTAGAATAACAGATCTGTAATGAGTTCATTAACTGTGTAATGTCTACCTTACAAGAAAGAGAAATTCACTGTACCCTGAAGAACGGTCTCAAAGCAATCTGCCCTTTTCTGACATCTGATGAATCAAAGAATGAAATGAAGAAACTATAACTGGAGGTAACCCGAATCATAGTTCTGAATATAAGAAACTTGATCTCCTACTGGGTATGGATGCATTTCTTTTGATGGCTTAACAGTTCTTCTGCTCCTAAGATCTAGCTATAGTTGTGATGTTACCAGGAATCATCATCAACCCCGTCTGGTGGAGTCATCGGTTCTGTGTCTGGTGCTTCCACCACGGTGAGAATCTGTCTGGTATCGAGTGGAACCCTCTAGATTCTTTGTCATGCTGGTTGTTTTAGAATGAGCGATACTAAGGGATTTGGCTGCTGAGAAGCAGTGGCGGACTTTGATAGAGTGGCTTGTCGTTCTGGTCGAGCAGCTTCCCTGAACGATTATGATCAGGGTCACTTCTTTGTCACAACTTTCTTCACTCAATGAGTTTTGTTGGATGCTATCAATGGACTCCTCTGAGTCTTCATGATGAACCTTCACCTGCAGTGAAGCATCTGGTTTTATAATCCCAGCTCCTGGAGAAACCTAGAGAAAGTTTGTTTTCTAAAATCATTAAAGCTTTTCAAGTCGTATGGTGGAAACAGTGATTCATTGAAGTAAAAGGAGTATAATAACCTCAAGCCAGCGAGGGAGACCAAAGGTGCCTCTTGAATGATTCTCGGGTTCTTCTCCATCATCTCTAGCGATAGTCTGACCCTTACAGACGATGTTGAAGATGGCTCTACACGAGTTTGAAGTGTTTCTGATTGTAAAGATGAATGTGTCCTGATTATGAAGAAGAATGTTGTTGGTGCTCACTGATGTTTCTGGAACCGATTTTAGTTCCTCGAACATGGATCTGAGTTTCTCATTGGACCTTATTATTTTTCCCAGCTCCTGTCTTCGCACAGATTTATCAGTGTGAGCTATGTTAGCATGAATTTTGCAGCGAACGGGTTTGTGATCACTCTCAGTCACATCCATGCAAGCTTCATACCTGAAAACACAACGCATAGGAGGGTGGTGGGAAAGGTGAAAGGTGAAAGAAAAGAGAGAAACGATCATGAGATCTTATGCTTGAACATTACATTACAGTCGACGCAACGACAGGGCACTGCAAACTGCACTCTGAAAATGAGAGTGATTGGTTGTCTCTATATATAACTCTGTCACACCACGCAGGTATTCGCTTTTTCTCCCCTGAATCATACCCTGAAGATAGGAGCAGCATAGAAATCAGTTACATAGTCCAAACCTTTCTCTTCCTACAAGCTTGTTTAGTTAGTGAGAACTTAGAGCCACAAACTCATGATAGATCAACCAGGATATATTTGCAGAGTATTTTAAATCTATCATTTACCTCCAAGACCTGGTTTATTCTTTTCAAACTTGTAAGTCGGCGGGAAGGTGATTAACGCCTCACGCATTCCTTGGAACACTTTTCCCTCATTCATCTCTTGCCTAAGTTGGTCTTTTTCTCTGAGCCAGTCAAAAGATCGGTGCGAAATGAAGTCCCTTGCTTCATCGTAGGTTATACCAAACAACCTATAATTGAAGTCACCGAAAAATGCAACTAGATCTGCTGCTGCTAAATCGGACTTCTCCTCCTCAGTGCTGATGTTTGTATTCTAGGAAACAAAGAAAAAGAACAATAAAATTAATAAGGGACAAACAACTGAAGCTTGGAGACCGAGATTGCGAACCAAAAATGACAATGTTGTAAGTGGTGTTAATATAGTTAGTTCTTACAGAGTTATTCTTTAGCGCTTGAGCAGATGTAGAAGCACCAGCTGCAAGAGAGAGGGCCCATGGAAAGCCAGAAGAGTAAAGCAGCCAAAATAAGTACGTGGAGAAGCCAAGTGAGCAAGACAAAAACAGGTACGGTACTATACCAGATGCAGCAGTATATACACTTTGTCCTTTGGAGAAGACCATTGACCGATATATGTGATTGAAATCCGCGTTTCTCCTAGTAACTGCCTCCAAGTGAGCAGCCAAGTGACAGTTGACAAAGCACATTATCCGATCATAAACTCTGATTCTCAAACCCACACCTCCCTGTTTTGAAAGTGTAGGAACATTTAATATGTGAGCAATAAGATCAACAATCATGACTCTTCCTCATCGGAGACTAGCCATCAAAATCCATTATCATTGATTATTGGATCATACATCAGACTAACCAATTTTGTATTAGACAGAACCAAGTGAAAGATAGCTGTAAAGACAAACCTTGTTGCCAATGGCGCGGCCAAAGCCACATGGAACTGCTGCGACATCAAGATCTCCGACATGTGTTCGAATACTCTTCCTCACCCTAAGCAGAAAGTTATAAGACATGAGGTGACAAAAGATGGTTAACCAGGAATATATGATTTAACTTTCACTCTCAAGACAGGGAAACGAGTTTAGGTGCTATCTAAGGAAAGAAAACGACTGTTGTCTGGTCCACCTGCAATCACTTGAGAAACCAAAAAATGAAATACGTCTTAAATGACTATTTTCGCCTACCAAAGAGATATTAGCAGTCCTGCCAACTGCCTTGAACCCATACGTTCGAAAGTATTTCTTTCATCCAGTGCATTTCCAATTGCATCAAGCCACCATTGGCCCACGGCACTTCCTTCAACCCCTACCTACAACCGAAACATATATATGAGCTGACTTCAGTGTGCAAACAAACGTCAATCTTTGGTTGATTTTTCAACCTCTTTCAATAGAAAAAACTAGATTATTTTTTCTTTAAGTTTCAGAAAATATGAGTAGATAACTGTAAGAAAAGGAGTTACCGTTTCCTTAGCAGTAGACATGGCCAGGAAACCCGCTCCCATATCCACTTCTTGTAACCCAATAGCGACAATACCAACATCCGAAACAGAAGAACCCAGCCAAGACACAAGCGCTCCACGTGAAGCCCGTCCTTCACCAACATTCCAGGTACCAATCAAGATTTTAACACTGTCTTGTCGGGCATATGACATTTCCTTTTGAGACAATTCTGTTCGGATTAGGCTGTCTAGAGGTCCTGGAGATGTCACATACCATCCTCTTACACCACCATGAGTGGCTAAGCTAAAAATTAAACCACCACCTGCTGCTAGCTTTATAACAGGTTCATTGTGTGAAACCCAACTTGCAATTAGCTTTCCACCAAGATCCAAGACCTGGATGTAACCACTTGAATAACCCACATATATTCGATCACCAAAAGTGCAGAAGCACAGAATAGCCTGCTGATGATGATTCACCTCCCGCAAGCGGTTTCCATTTCCGTCCCACTGAGCAATTACACCATTCATGCTTCCAGTCCAAATTGATCCATCTGCCGCTATCGCAATAGCTTCTACTTTCCTAGTGTCTTCTGCAAACGCTCCTGCACTTCTAGTGGCAGCTCGACGAACAGCTCCAGCAGCTCCCATTATGGCATGGCGCGATCTTTGCAGAAAGCCCTGTGATTTTTCCTTTTTTGGTGTCGAGAAGAACTTCACTTTCGTTTCTTCAACTTGTTGACCTTCCTTTGGTGGCATGTCCACACGATTTTCGACTTGCCCATCAATATTAAAAACTTTCAGAAGCTCTTTATTCTGAGCATCCCTGCACAGATAGATCTCTTTAAATAATCATAATAGAACCACAACAGAAAAAGTTCTAATAGTGAAGACTAATGTATATCTTTATTCTAAGAGGAAAAAATCCTACCAAATTGAGAAGGAGAGGTGCTGCACAGCCCACACTTTAGCTCTTACTGTATCAACTAACAAAAACTTGACATCTGACGAAGATATACTGCATGTACCATTGACAGTAACTTGGCTCCTCAGGTCAATGCCAGACCTCTCCACTAACAATGCAGCCATATGCTTCTCCTCCGGTTTAAGCACAAGAGACTTCTCTAAAGAATCCAAAGTCCATATTTTTATCACACCCCCATCAGAACATGACCACATATCACCTGCATCATAAAAAAGAAGATACCAAAAAGGTTTGAAAGTCCAAATACGAACCATCAAATACTAGATTAACCCTCAGAACCAGAGAATACTAACCATATGAGCTTATGACAATATAATTCACAGGACCCCGATGAGCCTGCCACGAGAGTCGTTCCTTGAAAGGCTTTGAATCATCTGCAGTATTCGTAATCGGCTGATCCATTTTCCAGGCCCTAATTTTACCATCCTTGTGGCCGCTCCACACAAGCCTATTACCGTGGTCAATCATCAAACACAAGGCAGGCGAGGTCA
This sequence comes from Erysimum cheiri, assembly GCA_900406345.1. Lineage (NCBI taxonomy): Eukaryota > Viridiplantae > Streptophyta > Magnoliopsida > Brassicales > Brassicaceae > Erysimum > Erysimum cheiri. The sequence goes on along the minus strand of OVAQ01001078.1, from coordinate 3,439 downwards.
TAACAGATTCATGAAACGGAGCCGTATCCTCATCACCTCGCCGTACCTGCCCACCGATGCCACAACCAGCCTCATAGGCTTCCTCTAAGTTCCAGAACCTCACGCCATTCTCTTGTCCCGCCCATAGCTGACTTTCTGTGCAAGCAATGTTTCTCAGGAACTTTCCTGTTTGTGTCTCTCTCAACGGATGTGGCCGGAGCTCAAGACACGGCGGCCGTCCAGGATTCACCGCTGCACGCACCGGCACCTTAAACACGTCGACTCCGCCTCCCGCACTGATGAATTCCGGAAGGGACTCAAAATCGTCCCCTCCACGTAGGCCTACATTTTCACCATGATGCGTAGCTGGTTTTGATGGAGGTGTGACAAAACCGTAATCCTCCCCATTAACTCTGTCGCCATCGGTTCTGCCATCGATAATTACTACTCCTTCGGTGGAGAACTCACCGTCGGATGAATCGAAATAAACAACTTCGGAATCCGATGTCACGGATCTAGAGCCTTCGTCAAGGCTATATTTGCGGATTGGGTGGTGCGGCTTCTGTTCGTATTGCTCGACGTAGGAATGCGTCTTACGGGGCGGCAGAGGATGAGCAGGGACGAGCGATGCCAACGCCTCCCGCTCATCTGCTTCGATAATAACCGAATCCATGGAAGAAGATCAAAAGAACTCACCAAACGAAGAAATTTGGAAATCGGAACGAATCCAACCATGAAGAGGAAATGAGAATGAGAGATGGTGAGAGATTGAGAGAGAGCGAGAGAGAAAGGGAGAAGAGAGCACGTTGCAAAAGAGAGAGAAACATGGAGATAAGTGTTTACGGACGCGAAGTCTCTGCTTCTGAGACTCATAATTTATCATGTTCTATAAATAGCAATGTGAGAAAAAGAAAAAAAAAACATATATTTCACATTCAAAAGGTTGATTACTTCTTCAGTTCATACATTTTCTTCAGACTAGAGAAGAAACTACTTTGAATAAGATCACACAGGCTTATGCTTAATTGACACTTACATCGACTAAAGGAATCTGTTCTTGCGAATTAACGACACCACTCAAACAAGGTGGTTTTGCAGCTCCATAATAGAAGAAAGCCATGATTTTTGAGAGCTCATCTGCTGTTCTGATGCCTGAAAAATATGTTAAAACTGTTCTAAGTACAACAAATAGGTTAGAGATTTGGGTACTGAACGGTTTCAAGTTTCGAGACAATACCTTTCTCACGGTATAGTATTTTTCCGGCTTTAGTGAAGATGATCTCTGGGAACACAGATACTTGCAGAGCAGAGACCAAATCCGTCTCAACCACAGCATCAACAGCAACACACTGGAAGTAATAATGACCCAGGAGGATTAAGCACATACCAAAACATACAGCAGGATCCAAGAATTGTTTTAAAAGTGATAAAGAGATGTTCAAAACTTACTCTTGGTGAAGGAAGTCCACAGTTCCATATTACCTGTATCGCCTTCTCTAGTTCTTCCGTGAATTTTTCGTTTTCCTTGGGCCTGAAATTAGCCGATACTCGTATCAAATTTCAACAACAAAGCTCGAACTACTATAGTCAGGACTGACAGATTTTATCACCAAATTGAGTTAAATCAATAAACAAAACATCCCAAATAACAATCAAAAACAGGGATGAGCATAAAAACTAATCAACCAAATGTTAGAAACATTGATAAATGTGTAGCATTTTGAGAAGCAAAGTCAAGTATGAGGAAATGAAAGAGACCACAGGCAAAAAATGTTTTGACAGCAAAATAAACTGTTGCCACCGACCTTTTGTAGCGGTTGTGAACAAGAACCATAAGCGGACTGATATCTTTGAACACCGTCTCCTCCCATTCCGCAGTTGTGAGATCTTTGATTGGGCGGATGTAGTTATCATCTTGCCAAACAATCTCCTTCTCACTATCATCTCCTTCATTATCGTCGTCATCATCATCATCATCCTTCTTTTCATTCTTAATGGTTATCTTATTGAAAAACTGGTTGAAGCTAAACCCCCAACCATCAGCATCTTCAGGCCAATTAGGATCCTCTTCATTCACAACAAGTGGGTAATCAGCAAGAAGCTTTTGCATCTTCCTCCTCTTCTCAACCATATCAATCTCTTCCTCTTCTTCGATATCGGGATGCTTATCAATCACCTCTCTTATCTTGTTCCTCCATTCCCGTCTCTCCTCTGGATCATCGAGACTTGATTTGTCGCTTACTCTTTTGCCCGAAGTATCTTTCTTGACTTCATCTTCCTCATCTTCACTGTCGCTATCATCTTCTTTTTCTCTCCATACCTTCTTCCCAAGTTTATCAACCAACCCAAAAGCTTTCACATTTCTTCTAGACCTCATAACATTCCCCTTCTAGCAATTCGTCGGAGCAAAAAAAAGGTTTCAAATTGAGCCAATTCGAAACAAGTGAAACCAGAATTAGAGAATTATGTAATCGGAAACTAACCGAGGAGGTCATCTTGGCCGAACCAAAACACTCAAAACGATCTCTTTTGAAATGGGGAAGTAATGAAGAAGGGATAAAGCCATTCTCTTTAACAGGGCAAGTGAACTGTGTCGAATATGGAAGAATCATTCCTCCTGAAACAAAAATCCCAACAAAAACAAATGAACAAGATTGAACAAATCCAACACCCAACCAGATTTTTCAAGTTCAATTCCAAAATTGAATCGCCCAGAAAGAAAAAAAAAAAGGGGAAGAAAATAGAATTGAATAAAAAATCAACAAACCTGGATTTGTGGTGAAAACAATTGATTGAAAACTGTATTTGCCTCTGTTTCTTCTTCTTCTTCCCCACCAACAGAAGAAATAAAATCTCTANGGGGAAGAAAATAGAATTGAATAAAAAATCAACAAACCTGGAGTTGTGGTGAAAACAATTGATTGAAAGAAAACTGAGTATTTGCCTCTGTTTCTTCTTCTTCTTCCCCACCAACAGAAGAAATAAAATCTCTATAAAACCCTGCTTTTGTTAATTGGGATAGAAATATAGAATCTTAGACTTAAAAACGTCAAATAAGAAAATGACACGTCACGAAAAAACTGTTTTTTTTTTAATATACATATTTAACTCAAAAGGTTTTGTTGATAATTAATAAAAGTTCACAATTTCTTCAATAAATTTTTTATTAAAAAAAAAAAAAAAAGGTTCTCCATAAATTTTTGATGNTTAAAACCCTGCTTTTGTTAATTGGGATAGAAATATAGAATCTTAGACTTAAAAACGTCAAATAAGAAAATGACACGTCACGAACAACAAATATAACTCAAAAAAGTTTTGTTGATAATTGATAAAAGTTCACAATTTCTTCAATAAATTTTTGATTTAAAAAAAAAAAAGTTCTCCATAAACTTTGGGTTTTCAGTTTTAAGAATTATCCCATAATTATGTTTTTTTTTTTTTTTTATATAAAAAAAGTTTT
>OVAQ01001077.1:0-21287 GCA_900406345.1 Erysimum cheiri | reverse complement strand
GAAGGTAATTCGTTCACCGGCTCTCTACCAAAAGACATTGGACGACTACAAAGTCTTGTTTCCCTGTCTGTTGCGGATAATAAATTATCAGGACAACTCCCACACACTTTAGGAAAATGTTACTCGATGGAATTTATTTATCTACAAGGAAATTCTTTTGATGGAGCCATTCCAGATATAAAACCGTTGATGGGTGTTAAAAGAGTTGATTTGTCGAACAATAACCTCTCGGGAAGTATACCTGGATATTTTGCAAAATTTTCCTCCTTGGAATATCTCAATCTATCCATTAATAATTTCGAGGGAAGGGTGCCATCAGAAGGGAATTTTCAGAACTCTAGTAATGTTTTGATATTTGGTAACAAAAAGCTATGTGGAGGCATCAAGGAACTGAAACTGAAGCCATGCTTTACACTAGAACCACTAGTGGAGACAAAGCATTCTTCTATATTGAAGAATGTTGCAGTTGGAGTGATTGTAGGCATAGCTTTGCTTTTGTTGTTGTTCTTAGCTTTAGTTTCTCTACGTTGGTTCAGGAAAAGAAAGATGAACCAGCAGACCATTAATCTACCTCCTTCCACGTTGGATATTTTTCATGAGAAGATAAGTTATGCAGATCTCCGAAGTGCGACAGATGGCTTCTCTTCAATCAATATGGTCGGGTCAGGTAGTTTTGGTACTGTGTTTAAGGCATTGCTCCCGACGGAGGACAAAGTTGTTGCAGTGAAAGTTCTAAACCTGCAGAGACGTGGAGCGATGAAGAGTTTTATGGCAGAATGTGAATCCTTGAAGGACATAAGGCATCGTAATCTTGTGAAATTATTAACAGCTTGCGCTAGTATTGATTTCCAAGGTAATGAATTCAGAGCTCTCATATATGAGTTCATGCCACATGGAAGCTTGGATATGTGGCTACACCCAGAGGAATTGGATGAGATTCGAAAACCCTCAAGAACCTTGACACTTCGTGAAAGGCTCAACATCGCCATAGATGTGGCTTCTGTTTTGGACTATCTTCATGTTCATTGTCATGAGCCTATAGCTCACTGCGATCTTAAGCCAAGCAACGTTCTTTTGGACGATGATCTAACCGCCCATGTTAGTGACTTTGGTCTTGCTCGTCTTCTCCTCAAATTTGACCAGGAGTCTTTCTTCAACCAACTAAGCTCAGCTGGCGTTAGAGGAACCATCGGCTATGCCGCACCAGGTAAAACCATCACACATCTGTAATGTTTTATGAAGAAAATTAGAATACTCCTTTTTACATTACAATCTTGTTGTCGTTGTTTTTGTGAATTATGGTGCAGAATATGGAATGGGAGGACAACCATCAATACATGGTGATGTGTATAGCTTTGGGGTTCTCCTTTTGGAAATGTTCACTGGAAAAAGACCAACCAATGAGTTATTTGGGGGAAACTTTACCCTACACAACTACACCAAGTCGGCGTTGCCAGAAAGAGTATTGGACATTGCAGACGAATCGATTCTTCGCATTGGTCTCAGAGTTGGTTTTCCTATTGCTAAGTGCTTGACACTGATTTTGGAGGTGGGACTTAGGTGCTGTGAAGAATCTCCTGCGAAACGGTTGGCAACGAGTGAAGTCGCAAAGGAGTTGATCTCAATCAGAGAGAGGTTCTTTAAAGCCAGAAGGATAGCTAGACGTTGAAGCGTTTATGGTTTTGTCTACAAACTTTGCAGTCCACTTAAAAGGATTAATTAATGAGGCGTATATAATATCGTCTTTCATAATGTGTTTTTCTCTAATAAACTTGTGCTTGCAGAATGTTGTTAATGAATGCTTATGTTATTTGCAATGTTGTGTTACCTCGATGTTCCCAATTTTATTTGAATTTTCTCAGTTTTCGTAATGGAAAGTATGTTTTCTGTATGTATGCTCTCGTAGTTTTCGAAGCTTAAAAATGAATTACAAACTTCCATGTTTTTAAAGGCAAATGTAACTCAATTCTAGTTGTTCTTCACAATGACCGTCTTTATGAACTCCATATAACTGTTGAAACTAATCGACTTTGATGTTTGGTATAATAATGATCAGCTCCTTCCACAATCTCCAGCTTGTGGTTTGGTATGATCTTCGCAATCTCCTTGGCATCTTCTACGGGTATTACCTCATCAGCTGAACCATGAACGGTCAAGACCCTGTCATTACAATCAAACATGGTTTGGTTATATCACAACGTCATCTAATATGAGTTAGAGAACTCGGCGAGTCTCACCTGCATTCTTTGTCAGTCTTGAAGCAAGCTTCATGAATATCAGTTTTTAACCTTTCAACTAAGCTCTCCTCGATAACACGGTACCCGGATTATCCTGTAAAAATATCAGCACATTGATAAACACACTGAAGTTTTGATCTGAGACAATGCAGGAAAACCAAAGAGCGATAAGAATACCATCTTCAGCATCAATGAATCCTTGTTGCCTTTCCAAAAAATCTCCCCCAAGACGCTCTCCTACGCCTTTCTTCAGATCATAACGTCCCGAGAGATTGATTACATGCGGATATCGTGATACTTGGATCTACATGTTAGTATTAACTAAGACAGCAATGCTTACGAATTCGAGAATCTATCAAACATAGAACATGAAAACACTTGAAAGATTTTGTACATACTGCAAACTTTAGTACGATTTTCAATTATTCAGTTAATGTAACCTCCAAATCACTTATTATCTGAAATTATAAAAAGCATATCAACGTTCATATTGATTCCAATCAAAGATTCACCCATTATCTAACAAAGAAAGTTCCAAAAACAACCAAGAAGCCGAAGCTAGTAATGGCATATCCTTTAATCAATATGCAAATTGAACTAAAATTATGCAACTTTATACAATATTGGATTGAGAAATGCCTATAATTCGAAATTGAATCAAGTCTCAGATGTCAGTCACCACAATAGCTGAGAAAACAGAGAACAAACAAAAAAGCTAGCAAATTTACGTTGGCGAGTCACTGATTACAATTCCAGATTCATAGTTCGATTAAGGGTTAATCAAAATAAACCGAATCAGTTAACACACACACTGACCTTGTTTGATCGAAAGCCATGGCACAAGACCACAATTTCTGTAGAACCAGTTTCAGTGTTTCACGAAGCAGACCCATCAACTCATGTTGTTTTACGTTGACAAGCAAAATAAATTAAAAAATTTCCCTTTTGCCGTTGGGAACAACTTGCCGTTTTTATGACACAAAAACAACACACAGTTTGTCTTTGCGAGAAAGAAGGAGTCCCTTAAACCCCAATTCTCTCTCTCTGCTACAATTCTCACTTCTCAGTGTCTCTGTCTCTCAATATGCTCAAAATCTCTGCCAAGTTTCCACCTTTATTCATCGATTGTTGAGTATTCTATGCATTGGCATAACCGTAGAATCAGACTCTGGTTAGATAAATTGGAGCGATTCTACCTTCTCAGGCAGAAGCATTGACTTGAAGCAGCTCCTGATGCTGTCTATGAGATGCTCTTACAATGGTAGAAGTATCCATTGCATTATGTCCCACAAGCTCCAGGCTTTATGAAGATTTTGGACAGAGATTGGCTGAATCTATACTTTTGGATCAAATGTGTACCCTTTTGTTTAGGATCGAAAGTGATTGCCTTTATTGGTCTACCATATTGTGTTAAACCAGCAAAAGAGAGAGAGATACAGTGATCTTTATAAGGAACTAAGTAAGTCCAGGCTGGAACAGAAGCATATATTCTGTCTCTATATTAAGAATGAGAGCCACAAGATTGTGAAGAACTTTGAGCTCCTGGTGTTCTCCTTGCCGTCTTTGCACAGTAATGTTTCATTATTACGGATTCAGTAGTGTTAATGAACTATCTCTGGAGATGTATGGTTTTGTTTTTTTGACTTGGAAGATGTGGTGAAGTAGTTGATGCCAATCTTATTCGAGACAAAGGAACTGGTAAAATCTTAGGGCTTTTGTGGTTCTTGCATGTGAAGATCAAAGAAGTTCCACTCTCGATGTTGGCTAGACAAGTACTCGGCTCTCGCCAATTTTAAATTTCAGATAATCTGAATGGAGATTAGGTGTTGAGGTGGATCATTGGGGTAGACCATTGTAACAGCAGAGGATAGGCACATGGTGTTTGTAAAGGTTTTCAGAGAGGAAAGTGTATCGTATGCATGCTCAATGGTCTTTAAGTTGTAGCTAGAATCTGTGGGACTAAGCTTTGATGTTCATTCCAAGAAAAATATTCCTTGCGGGAGATTTTAACTGCTTTATCCCTTTTAAGTTTTAACTGTCATTCTCTGTTTGTTGTGATGCGTGAGACTTGTTGATTATACTGTTTGAAATGAAAGTAGTCATTGTAACCTTTTTAGTTATGGAGTTTTTGCTATCTCAGATGTGACTTTGTTGTTTATGCTACAAATTCAGGTGGGTGCTCCTACTAGTATGGATTAACGCAACGCTTGCTGCTCCTGTCCAGAGGTAAACCATTTGAACTCAGTCCAATTGACTTGGTCTTTAAATAAAATTAAATGAAAGAAATTTGTTTGTTCATTACTGGATTATCTAGTGATATTTCAAGTTTTCTTCAGCTACGATTTTGCTGATTTTAACCGGGTTTTCTGTAGACTATGTAGAAGCAAGTTGGTATATGTCGAAATCATAGATACCTTGATATTTCAAGTTTTCCTTAATTTGTTGTATTTCTTTGCGTCGTCGCTCTGGGGAGCAATTGTGTTACATGTTTGCTGATTAGAGAAAGTTGAGGCAGTGTCAGGGAAACCATAAGTGATAGATACAGTGAACCAATGATAGATCCTTACAGGGAAGTAGGTCAGTTAATGCTGGAACAGAGGCATTATGATTGTGTCTCTATATTAAGACTGAGAGCTGTAAAATCGTAAACAACTCTGTGCTCTTCTTGTAGTATTTGCATAGTAGGTGACAGATACGTTATACTTAAAGTCTATATTTTGGAGCTTGGAATCTTTCATTATTAAGAGTAGAATGGATTCACTAGTGTTGATGAATTTTCTTTGTAGATTTTGGATTTTATATAAGTTCTTGACTTCTTGTTTTGTGGATTCAGTTATATGCCTAGTGTTGGTTCAATAGAGTTTGTTGCAATGCTTGCTGCTCCGTTTGTCATATTAACTCGATTCTTTCTGACTTTGTCTATGAAGAATCGAATCAAAGAATTGTAGTGATATTTTTGTCATAGTGATGTATTTCAAATCTTCTGTCTACGGCAGGCTCAAAGTCAATTTAGTCTAGGAATCTACTCTCTGAGCATAACTTTGTATAGCTGTTGAGCATAACTTGCCGTTTTAAAAAAACTAAAACAGCACACAGTTCGTCATTGCTAACTCCCAATTTTTTCTTCTTCAATAGGATTTGAGGGTTACTATCTCTATTATAGACACGAAGAACTTGTTGAGTAAATCTGCGTTGTTAAGAAAGATGCTTCGTGGATCATATCAAAAGTTCTATTTTTGCAATAATAAAATACCGAACTTGCTGTATTGGTCTATTCTATGTAGTTGGGAGTTGACAAGAGATACGATTTAAAATGCTCTGTTTTGATGACGCTGCCATGGAGACTTTTGTGATCAAGGAATCAAACTGTTAGTAAAAGTCAACGTAATTAATGACGCCCAAAGAAATTTAAATTCATTTTGCAATTGCAAGAAGTCTTTATGCATTTTACTCCATACTCATTTTTTCTGCAAAATATGAGACTTTTTCTTTTTCTTTCTTTCATTGCTTTCATCTTACTTGAAGCATATGGTTTGAGCGATGATGAGACCGATAGGCAAGCGTTGCTGGAGTTCAAGTCTCAAGTTTCTGTTGACAACAAAATTCTCTTGTCCTCATGGAACCACTCATTCCCTCTCTGCAACTGGACTGGAGTTACGTGTGGCCGCAAACACAAGAGAGTTACTAGTTTGGACCTCGGAGGATTGCAATTGGGAGGAGTGATATCACCATCTATTGGTAATCTTTCCTTTCTCACATGGCTTAATCTCTCTGATAACTCATTTGGTGGAACCATCCCTCAAGAGGTTGGAAACTTGTTCAGACTTAAATACTTGTTTATGAGCTTTAATTTCCTCAGAGGAGAGATTCCGGTTAGTATATTTAACTGCTCTAGATTGGTGGAGATATTTTTATTTTCAAATCATCTTGGAGGAGGTGTTCCTTCACAAGTAGGGTCATTGACAAATCTTCTTACTTTGGATCTTGGTAAAAACAACTTGAAAGGAAAGCTCCCTGCATCTCTAGGAAACTTGACTTCACTCATGCAAGTTAGCTTTACCAATAACAATTTAGAAGGAGAACTTCCAGATGATATAGGTAGATTGACTCAAATGGTGGCTATTGATTTATCAGTGAACAACTTCTCAGGTGTTTTTCCTCCCTCTATCTACAATTTGTCCTCACTTGAGTTTTTAAACATCTTTGGTAACGATTTTTCGGGTAGTCTAAGGCCTGATTTTGGTAATTTACTACCAAAGCTTCGAGAAGTATATATGGGAACGAATCATTTAACTGGAGCCATTCCGATTACACTTGCCAATATCTCGAATCTTCAAGTATTGAGAATGGAGTATAACAATCTGAGAGGAAGTATTTCTCCAAGCTTTGGGAACGTACAAAAGTTGCAAATCCTAGCACTTCAAAGTAATGTTTTGGGAAGTTACTCTGTTAGAGATCTTGATTTTCTTGATGCTTTAATTAACTGCACCCAACTACAAAGATTATATGTTGGTCAAAATAGGTTGGGCGGTGACTTGCCTACCTCCATTACCAATCTGTCGAGGATGCTCATCACTTTAGACCTTGGAACAAATCTCATATCTGGAAGCATTCCTTATGACATTGGGAATCTTATAAGCCTACAAACACTTTGGGTGCAGGAAAATTTGTTGACTGGACCACTCCCAATGTCTCTTGGGAAGCTTGTAGGGCTGGGGGAATTAATTGTATTTTCAAATAGAATGTCAGGAAAGATACCATCTTCTATAGGGAACATCACTCAATTACAAAGACTCCATTTGTTCAACAATAGTTTTGAAGGAACGGTTCCTCCAAGTCTTGGTAACTGTAGGTACTTGGTACGATTGTTCATTGGGTCTAATAAGTTGAATGGGATTATACCTCAGGCAATTATGCAGATTAAGTCCCTTGTTCGCCTTGACATGTCTGGTAATTCCTTGATCGGCACTCTGCCAAAAGATGTTGGACGACTACAAAATCTTGTTACACTATCACTTGGAAATAATAAATTATCAGGACAACTCCCACAAGGCTTGGGAAAGTGTCTTTCGATAGAGCGACTTTATCTGCAAGGAAATTCTTTTGATGGATCCATTCCAGATATAAGTGGGTTGGTGGGGGTTAAAAGAGTTGACTTCTCCAACAATAATCTTTCAGGAAGTATACCTGAATATCTTGAAAAGTTATCTTCACTCGAGTATCTCAATCTATCTCTTAACAATCTTGAAGGAAGGGTGCCAACAGAAGGAAAATTTCAGAACTCTACTGTAGTTTTGATATTTGGAAACAAAAGTCTATGTGGAGGCATCAAGGATTTTCAACTAAAGCCATGCCTCGCACAAGCACCACAAGTGGAGACAAAGCATTCCTCTCATTTAAAGAAAATTGCAGTTGGAGTAAGTGTAGGCATAGCTTTGCTTTTGTTGTTGTTTATAGCTTTAGTTTCTCTACGTTGGTTCAGGAAAAGAAAAATTAACCAGCAGACCAATAATCTACCTCCTTCCACGTTGGATATTTTTCATGAGAAGATAAGTTATGGAGATCTCCGAAGTGCGACAGATGGCTTCTCTTCAATCAATATGGTCGGGTCAGGTAGTTTTGGTACTGTGTTTAAGGCTTTCCTCCCGATAGAGAACAAGGTTGCTGCAGTAAAAGTTCTAACCCTGCAGAGACGTGGAGCGATGAAAAGTTTTATGGCAGAATGTGAAACCTTGAAGGACATAAGGCATCGTAATCTTGTGAAACTATTGACAGCTTGCGCTAGTATTGATTTCCAAGGTAATGAATTCAGAGCTCTCGTATATGAGTTCATGCCAAATGGGAGCTTGGATATGTGGCTACACCCAGAGGAAGTGGAGGAGATTCAAAGACCCTCAAGAACCTTGACACTTCTTGAAAGGCTCAACATCGCCATAGATGTGGCATCTGTTTTGGACTATCTTCATGTTCATTGTCATGAGCCTATAGCTCATTGCGATCTTAAGCTAAGCAACGTCCTTTTGGACGATGATCTAACCGCCCATGTTAGCGACTTTGGTCTGGCTCGTCTTCTCCTCAAATTCGACCAGGAGTCATTCTTTAACCAACTAAGCTCAGCTGGCGTTAGAGGAACCATTGGCTATGCCGCACCAGGTAAAACTATCACACATTTGTAATGTTTGAATGAAAAACAAAAAAAATTATATTTCTTTGTTACTCCAATTTTGTTTCTTGAAATATGGTGCAGAATATGGAATGGGAGGACAACCATCAATACATGGTGATGTGTATAGCTTTGGGGTTCTTCTTTTGGAAATGTTCACTGGAAAAAGACCAACCAATGAGTTATTTGGGGGAAACTTTACCCTCCACAGCTACACCAAATCGGCGCTGCCGGAAAGAGTATTGGACATTGCAGACAAATCGATTCTTCACAGCGGTCTCAGAGTCGGTTTCCCTGTTGCTGAGTGCTTGAAACTAGTTTTGGAAGTCGGACTTAGGTGTTGCGAAGAATCTCCTGTGAACCGGTTGGCAACGAGTGAAGCCGCAAAGGAGTTGATCTCAATGAGAGAGAGGTTCTATAAATCCAGAAGAGCATACAGACCTTAAGTGTTTATTCTTTTCTCTATAAACTTTGCAACCCACTAAAAAGGAGTCTGATCTCAGGCCTATATAATATCTGTCTTTCATGATTTGTGGTTTTGACTCTATTAAACATACTTATACTTGCAGAATATTGTTGATGATTGCTATGTTATTTGCAGACAATATATGGTGAAATATTGTTCCCAGTGCTACTAGATTTTCTCTGTTTTTCATAATGCAAATTTCTTGTTTTATTCCCAGACCAAGATAAGTTTTGAAGGGAGTAGTAGTGAACAATATAGGTTCCTAAGAATTTATCTTTTGGTATTCTTGACCCATGTATGATCGGTGAATGTTTTGGTGGCTTCATTGATCAATCATTTCTTTTGTCACATCTCTTACTTTGTTAAATATCTGAATGCAGAGTTTTGTAATATGTGTGTTGTTTTCAAGTCATGTTGCTATGGTGCTTCAATTAATAAATTTGTTTTTTCTTTAGACGTATACACAACTCTTCATTGCAAGCTCAGTGAATACAGGAAAGGAAAGATAGATCCTAAACCCTCATTTCTCTTCCTATAACCCTCATTTTGTATCTCTCTCTCAGTTTTCCTGAATTGGCTGTATTTCTATGCATCCGTCGCTCTGGGGAGCAATTGTATTACTCGTTTACTGATTAGAGAAAGTAAAGGCAGTTTCAGGGAAAACATCAACTGAGAGAACTAGATGAGTTAATGCTGGAACAGAGGCTTTTTGATTGTGTCTCTACTCTCTATATTAAGACTGAGAGCTTTAAAATCGTAAACAACTCTGAGCTATTCTTGTCGTAGTCGCATAGTAGGTGACAGATAACTTATTTCTATGCTTACAGTCGAACAATTGTAGTGATATTTTACATTACTAGATATTTATTAGTGATATTTCAAAAATTTTGTCTGCGGCAAGCTCTAAGTCAATTTGGTCGAGGAACATATGAGCTTCGTCATGTTATGTGACATTTATGTAGAAATATGTTTTTATTTACACACATGAATGTGTTTTTGTAGAAACAGACGACAAAGTTTCGTGTAATTTTAATTTCTTTTTGTTTTTTTGACATGACATGAAATAAGTTTCTTGTTTTATCACATCCAAAACAGTTTATTTGGAAAATAAACATTGTAAAATTTCAAAGAGTAATCAAAGTTTCTGTTGGGACATACTCACAATTTATTACTAGTTAACATTGACGTTTACTAGTAACATTGACGTTTACTCACAATTTATTAGTAACATTAACGTTTATTCACAATTTGACGAAGCTCATACGTTGCATCAGCGGATGAAACCTTATAACACGAAACAGGAAGAAAAGTAGAGAGACAGAATTCAAGATGTTACATTCGGCATTGCAATAAACTGGCTATAGAGTTTATTGCAATGCTTGCTATGAAGAAATCGATAGAATTGTAGTCATGTTTGTCATGCTGAAACTGGGAAATTTTGATAGCCGAGAGAAAAGTCCAGAGCCATTATGGGCCATTGGGCCTTATGGGGGAAGATTAATCGTGGCAGCCACATATGAATTACCCGCTGCTTTGCTATAACCGTTGAGCATTGCTTGCCGTTTACAAAAAAATAAAATAGCACACAGTTCGTCATTGCGAACTCCCCAATTTCTTCATCTTCTTCAATAGGATTTGTTGATTTGAGGGTTACTAGTTACTATCTCCGTAACGACGACGACGAAAATCGACTCCATTTTGAAAGATTTTTTTGGGTCGACACGAATAAATTGTTGAGTAACTTTGCTTTATTGAGAAAGATTCTTCGCAAATCATATATCTGCGAAGAAATTTTCTCAATCGGGCATACTTTATTCAGCACTTTCTTCATCTATTCAGGAGACGAATAATTTTTAGAAATCAAAGTTTTTTTTGCTGTCGTTATCCAACCATAAGGTAACATCTCTCTATTTTTCTTCATGTTTCTTGTTATGAGCTTCGTCAAATTGTGAGTAAACGTCACGTTGACGCCAAAAGAAACTTTGATTACTCTTTGTAAATTTTTACAATAATGTTTATTTTGCCAATAAACTGTTTTGGAAGTGATAAAACACGAAACTTTTGTTTGTCATGTCATGTTATGTGAAAAGCAAAAAACACATTGATGTGTTATAGAGATAAGTCGTAAAGAAAAAATTGGTTGACTTCTTGACTTAGATGTCTTGAGTCTAGACGGCAAGAATCTAGCCTCGCATTTAACGGCATTTTGCATTTGCTTCGTCCTTTATACTCACTATCCTGCATATTAGAAGAAGCACCAAAAGCTTCAACTAAAGAATATATTTTTCAAAAAAAGGGAAAACTTGAGAAGCATGAGACTAGTGTTTCTTTTACTTTCTTTCAATGCTCTCATGTTACTTGAAGCATATCATTTTACCGATGAATCTGATAGGCAAGCTTTGTTGGAGTTCAAGTCTCAAGTTTCTGAAGGCAAAAGAGATGTGTTGTCCTCATGGAATAACTCATTACCTCTCTGCAACTGGAAGGGGGTTACATGTGGCCACAAACACAGGAGAGTTATTGGTATGGACCTCGGAGGATTGAAATTGGACGGGATGATATCACCATCTATTGGTAATCTTTCGTTTCTCGTATCGCTTAATCTCTCTGGTAACTCTTTCGGTGGTACCATCCCTCACGAGGTGGGAAAGTTGTTTAGGCTTGAACACTTGGATATGAGTTTTAATTTTATCAAGGGAGAGATTCCAGCCAGTTTGTTTAACTGCTCTAGATTGTTAGAGCTTCAGTTTCATTCAAATCATCTTGGAGGAGGTGTTCCTTCAGAACTAGCGTTGTTGAAGGAGCTTGTTACTTTAGATCTTTATGATAACAACCTAAAAGGAAAGCTCCCTGATTTTCTAGGAAACTTAACATCCCTTAAAGAACTTGGCTTTGGATATAACCATATAGAAGGAAGAATTCCGGATAATATAGCTAGATTGACACGTTTGGTGTATCTTGACTTATCACAGAACAATTTCTTAGGTGTTTTTCCTCCCGCTATCTACAACTTGTCCTCCCTTAATGTTTTAAACATCTTTGGAAATGGTTTCTCGGGTAGCCTGAGGCCTGATTTTGGTAATTTGCTACCAAACCTTCAGAGGCTATATATAGCAAAGAATCATTTCACAGGAGCCATTCCAACTACACTTACCAATATCTCGAATCTTCGACGATTAGGAATGGAGTTTAACAATTTAACAGGAAGTATTCCTCCGAGCTTTGGAAAAGTACCGAATTTAGAAATACTATCACTTCATAGCAATTCTTTGGGAAGTGGCTCTGTTGGAGATCTTGAGTTTCTTGGTGCTTTGACTAACTGCACCAAACTAGAAATCTTAGAGGTTGGTCGTAATAGGCTGGGGGGTGACTTGCCTACTTCCATTGGTAATCTGTCCATGGAGCTCAACACTTTAAGCCTTGACACAAATCTCATCACTGGTAGCATTCCTCGTGAGATTGGGAATGGGAATCTCATAAACCTACAATCACTTTGGCTAGAGAAAAATCTGCTGACGGGACCACTCCCTACCTCTCTTGGGAAGCTTTTAGGTTTGATGAAATTAAGTGTGTATTCAAATAGGATGTCACGAGATATACCATCTTCTATAGGCAACATCACTCGGTTAGAGTCACTCTACTTGGACGACAATTTTTTTGAAGGAATCATTCCTCCGAGCCTCAGTAACTGTAGTCACCTCCTAGAATTGTGTATTGGGGATAATAAGTTGAATGGGACTATACCTCTAGAAATTATGAAAATTTCACCCCTTGTTACCCTAAGTATGCCACGTAATTCCTTCACCGGCTCTCTACCCAAAGATGTTGGGCGTCTTGAAAATCTTGTTACACTATCACTTGAAAATAACAAATTATCTGGACAACTTCCACGGAGTTTGGGGACCTGTCTCTCGATGGAAGAACTCTATCTACAAGGAAATTCGTTTGATGGAGTCATTCCAGATATAAGAGGGTTGGTGGGTATTAAAGAAATTGATTTCTCGAACAATAATCTCTTTGGAGTTATACCTGGATATCTTGCAAATTTTTCCAAGTTGCAATATCTCAATCTATCCATTAACAATTTCGAGGGAAGAGTGCCAACAGAAGGAAAATTTCAGAATGCATCTCTAGTTTCAGTATTTGGAAACAAAGATCTGTGTGGAGGCATCAGGGAGTTGCATTTAAAGCCATGCTCATCACAAGAATCACCAATGGGGAAAAAGCATTCCTCTCATTCGAAGAAAGTTGCGATTGGGGTTAGCGTTGGCATAGCTTTTCTTTTGCTGATGTTCATCGCTTTAGTTTCTCTACGTTGGTTCAGGAAAAGAAAGATGAACCAGCGGACCAACAATCCAACTTCTTCCACATTAGAGGTTTTACATGAGAAGATAAGTTATGGAGATCTTCGAAATGCGACGGATGGCTTCTCTCCTAGCAATATTGTTGGGTCAGGCAGTTTCGGTACTGTGTTTAAGGCATTGCTCCCCACGGAGAACAAAGTTGTTGCAGTGAAAGTGCTAAACCTGAAGAGGCGTGGAGCAATGAAGAGCTTTATGGCAGAATGTGAATCCCTCAAGGACACAAGGCATCGCAATCTTGTCAAACTATTGACGGCTTGTTCGAGTATTGATTTCCAGGGAAATGATTTCAGAGCTCTAGTCTATGAGTTCATGCCGAATGGAAGCCTAGATATGTGGCTGCACCCAGAGGAAGTGGAAGAGACTCGTAGGCCCTCAAGAACATTGACACTTCTTGAAAGGCTTAACATTGTCATAGACGTGGCTTCTGTTTTGGACTATCTTCATGTTCATTGTCATGAGCCTATAGCTCATTGCGATCTTAAGCCAAGCAATGTCCTTCTAGACGATGATTTGACTGCCCATGTTAGCGATTTTGGTCTGGCTCGACTTCTCCTCAAATTTGACAAAGAGTCCTTCCTTAACCATCTAAGCTCAGCCGAAGTCAGAGGAACCATCGGCTATGCTGCACCAGGTAAAAATATCACACATCTGTAATGTTCTATGAAGAATATTAGTATATAACCTTTTATCGTTACAATCTTGTTGTCGTTGTTTCCGTGAATTGTGGTGCAGAGTATGGAATGGGAGGACAACCATCAATACATGGTGATGTGTATAGTTTCGGGGTTCTCATTTTGGAAATATTCACTGGAAAAAGACCAACCAATGAGTTATTTGGAGGAAACTTCACCATATATAGCTACACCAAGTCGGAGTTACCAGAGCGAGTGTTAGACATTGCAGACAAATCGATTCCTCACAGCGGTCTCAGAGTCGGTTTCCCTATTGTTGAATGCTTGACACTGGTGTTCGAAGTGGGACTTAGGTGTTGTGAAGAATCTCCTACGAATCGATTGGCAACTAGTGAAGTCGCAAAGGAGTTGATCACAATCAGAGAGAGGTTCTTTAAAGCCAGAAGAACAACTAGACGTTAAGTGTTTGGTTTTGTCTACAAACTTTGCAGTCCCCTTAAAAGGCTTAATATATTGTCGTCTTTCGTAATTTGTGTTCTTATTCTCTAATAAACATACTTATGCTTGCAGAATATTGTTAATGAATGCTTGTGTGATTTGTAGACAATGTGTATACAATATATAATTTCAATATTCCCTAATTTATTTGGATTTTCTCAGTTTTCGTAATAAATAGTTCTGAGTTTTTGCTGTAGATATGCTCTCTCAGATTTCATAGTTTAAAAGTGAATCACAAACTTCCATGTTTTTAAAGGCAAATGTGTTGGTGATGGCATTGGTTAATAAAGCAAATGTAACTCAATTCTAGTTGTTCTTCACAATGATTGTCTTTATGAACTCCATAACTGTTGAAACTAATTGGCTTTGATGTTTGGTATAACTATGATCAGCTCCTTCCACAATCTCCAGCTTGTGGTTTGGTATGATCTTTGCAAACTCTTTTGCATCTTCCACAGGTATTACCTCGTCATCGGATCCATGAACCGTCAAAACCCTGCCATTACAATCAATCATGGCTTCTTTATATCCTTAACATGTGAAATGAGTTAGAGAGAACTCGGCGAATCTCACCTGCATTCTTTGTCAATCTTGAGGCAAGCTTCATGCATATCAGTGCTTAACCTGTCCATTAAGCTCTTCTCAGTAACACGGTACCCTGATTTTCCTGCAAAAGACCAGCATATTGATAGAGTTCTGATCGAAGACATTTCAGGAAAACCAAAGAGCGATAACAATACCATCTCCAACATCAATGAATCCTTGTTGCTTAATTCTTTCCAAAAAATCTTCCCCAAGACGCTCTCTTATGCCTTTTTTAAGATCATAACGTCCCGAGAGATTGATTACATTGCGAATATCGTGATACTTGGAGGCATAGAGGAGGACCACATCACCACCCTTACTGTGGCCGAGGATTATAGGAACCACACGGTTCAAGTTAGAGAAGTATTGGATAACAGAATGTAGATCATCAGCTTCATGGTTATAGTTACCATAACAGAAACTGCCTTCACTCTCTCTGCAACAATGGAAGTACCACAACCCCAAGATCAAAACAAAATCCAAATTTTCCGCAAATCGATGATAACACAAGACAGATAATGAGATAAACATACCCATTCCCAAAGAAATCAAAACGAAAAGCGCTGATCCCTTCTTTCTCTATGGCAGCAGCCACATTACTCATAATTTGGTTATTCTGCATAGTTTTACAGGCCAAAGACAACTTCAAATTTTATTGAAAAATAAAAAACCAAACAGCTTGAAGATTCTTTGACTTTAACAGATTTGAAGTTTGCCATCAACATTCATATTGATTCCAATCAAGATTCACTCATTATCTAACAAAGAAAGTTCCAAAAACAACCAAGAAGCCGAAGCTAGTAATGGCATATCCTTTAATCAATATGCAAATTGAACTAAAATTATGCAACTTTATACAATATTGGATTGAGAAATGGCTATAATTCGAAATTGAATCAAGTCTCAGATGTCAGTCACCACAATAGCTGAGAAAACAGAGAACAAAAAAAAAGCTAGCAAATTTACGTTGGCGAGTCACTGATTACAGTTCCAGATTCATAGTTCGATTAAGGGTTAATCAAAATAAACCGAATCAGTTAACACACACTGACCTTGTTAGATCGAAATCCATGACACAAGACCACAATTTCTGTAGAACCAGTTTCATGAAGTAGACCCACAAGCTTCTCGTTGTGGCCGTTCGGAATCACAATCCTCTGTTCTTGAATCCCCTGAGACGAATCCATTCTCAACTTGTTTGCTTTGTTGCAGGAGATTCGATTGTTCTTGATGGGAAGGCGAACGTTGAAGAACGATAATGTGGGAAAAGGGGAAGTTTTGCAATAAAGAGAATCTTGAGGTGCAAAATTGAAGTTATGCAAAAGAGTTCTCATTGTTGATTGTTTCACTGGAATTGTTGACTGAGATGATGAGATTTTATTTTATTTTATTTTATGAGAAAAGGAAATGACTTGAAAAAGTTTGTTAAAAAACCACCTTTATATTCTTAAGAAATGCCTAAATAATTACGTATACTATAAATTAATAATGGATAAAGGGACTAATTTAATTTTAATGATCTACTCCTCTAGGTATTGAGTATTGACGGTGAAGTCACCATATATATTATTATATTGTCTAGACGGCAAGATTGAAGAGTTCATGTCAATTTTGGAAAAATCTCGCATTTTGCATTTGCTTCGTCCTTTATAGTCACTTTCCTGCGGAATATGAGAGGCACCAAAAGCTTAAAAACCAAAAAATAGTATATTTAAACAAAACAAAAAAAAAAAAAAACTTGAGAAACATGAGACGATATTTTCTTTTACTTTCTTTTAGTGCTCTCATGTTACTTGAAGCATATCAGTTTACTGATGAAACTGATAAGCAAGCGTTGTTGGAATTCAAGTCTAAAGTTTCTGAAAACAAAAGAGTTGTTTTGTCCTCTTGGAATCACTCTTTCCCTCTCTGCAACTGGAAAGGGGTTACATGTGGCCGCAACCACAAGAGAGTTACTAGTTTGGACCTCGGAGGATTGCAATTAGGCGGAGTGATATCACCATCTATTGGTAATCTTTCCTTTCTCATATCACTTAATCTCTCTGATAACTCTTTTGGTGGTACCATCCCTCAAGAGTTGGGAAACTTGTTTAGACTTCAACACTTATATATGAGCTTGAATTTTCTGGGAGGACGGATTCCAATTGGTCTATACAACTGCTCTAGATTGTTGAACCTACGCTTATATTCAAATAATCTTAGAGAAGGTGTTCCTTCAGAACTAGGGTCATTGACAAGGCTTATTACTTTATATCTTGGACGAAACAACTTGGAAGGGAAGCTTCCTGCATCTCTAGGTAACTTAACATCAGTCAGATATCTTGGCTTTGGAGATAACAATATACGAGGGGGAGTTCCAGATAGTATGGCTGGATTGACTCAAATTAGGCATCTTGAATTATCTATGAACAATTTCTCAGGTTTTTTCCCTCCCACAATCTACAATATGTCGTCACTTGAGTGGCTAAACCTCTTTCAAAATGGTTTCTCGGGTAGCTTGAGGCCTGACTTTGGTAATTTGTTACCAAAACTTCAAGAGATATATATGGGAAAAAATGAGTTCACAGGTGCCATTCCAACAACACTTCCCAATATCTCGAATCTTCAAACGTTGACAATGGAGTATAATAATCTGACCGGAAGTATTTCTACGAGCTTTGGAAAAATACAGAATCTGAAATCTGTGTCTTTTTTTGGTAACAATTTGGGAAGTCACTCATCTGAAGATCTTGAATTTCTTCGTGCTTTGATTAACTGCACCCAACTAGAAAAGTTAGATGTAGGTGGAAATAGGTTTGGAGGTGACTTGCCTAACTCCATTGCCAATCTGTCTAGGAAGCTCATCTCTTTTGACCTTGGAAATAATCTCATATCTGGAGCCATTCCTCATGATATTGGGAATCTTATAAACCTACAAAAACTTTCGTTAGAGAAAAATTTATTGACAGGACCACTCCCCAATTCTCTTGGGAAGTTGTTAGGATTGGGGGAAATTTATCTCTATTCAAATAAGATGTCAGGAGAGATACCATCTTCTATAGGAAACATCACTCGGTTAGAAAAACTTTATTTGTCTAACAATAGTTTTGAAGGAATCATTCCTCCGAGTCTTGTAAATTGTAGTCACTTGCTAGACTTACGGATTGGGTATAATAAGTTAAATGGGGCTATACCAAAGGAAATTATGCAAATCCCAACCCTTGTTCACCTAAGCATTGTTGGTAATTCTTTGACCGGTTTTCTACCAAATGATGTCGGACGACTACAAAATCTTCTTTTACTATCACTTGGGAATAATAACTTATCAGGACAACTCCCACAAGCCTTGGGAAATTGTCTTTCGCTAGAACGACTTTATCTCCAAGGAAATTCTTTTGATGGAGATATTCCAGATATTAGAGGGTTGGTGGGTGTAAAAAGAGTTGATTTTTCCAACAATAATCTTTCTGGAAATATACCTGGATACTTTGCAAACTTCTCTTTGTTGGAGTACCTAAATTTATCAGTAAACAAATTCGAGGGAAAGGTGCCTAAAGAAGGAAAGTTTCAGAACTCTACTATAGTTTTGGTATTTGGAAACAAAAATCTATGTGGAGGCATCATGGATTTTCAACTAAAGCCATGCCTCATGCAAGCACCATCAGTGGAGACAAAGCATTCCTCTCATTTAAAGCAAGTTGCAATTGGAGCAAGTGTAGGTATATCTTCGCTTTTGTTGTTGTTCATAGCTTTAGTTTCTCTGATTTGGTTCAAAAAAAGAAAAAAGAACCAACACACCAGTAATTCAGCTCCTTCCACTTTGGGGGCCTTCCATGAGAAGATAAGTTATAGAGATCTCCGAAATGCGACAGATGGCTTTTCTTCGAGCAATATGGTTGGGTCAGGCAGTTTTGGTACTGTTTTTAAAGGATTGCTCCCGGCCGAGAACAATGTTGTTGCGGTGAAAGTTCTAAACTTGCAGAGACGTGGAGCGATGAAGAGTTTTATGGCAGAATGCGAATCCTTGAAGGACATAAGGCATCGTAATCTTGTGAAACTATTGACAGCTTGCGCAAGTATTGATTTCCAAGGAAATGAATTTAGAGCTCTCATATATGAGTTCATGCCGAATGGAAGCTTGGATATGTGGTTGCACCCAGAGGAAGAAGAAGTGGAAGAGATTCATAGGCCCTCAAGAACCTTGACACTACTTGAAAGGCTCAACATTGCCATAGACGTGGCTTCTGCTTTGGACTATCTTCATATTCATTGTCATGAGCCTATAGCTCATTGCGATCTAAAGCCAAGCAACGTCCTTCTAGACGATGATCTAACCGCCCATGTTAGCGACTTTGGTTTGGCTCGTCTTCTCCTCAAATTCGACCACGAGTCCTTCTTTAACCAACTAAGCTCAGCTGGCGTTAGAGGAACCATCGGCTATGCCGCACCAGGTAAAACTATCACACATTTGTAATGTTCGAATGAAAAAAATTATTGTATTTCTTTGTTACTCCAATTTTGTTTCTGTGAAATATGGTGCAGAATATGGAATGGGGGGACAACCATCAATACATGGTGATATTTATAGCTTTGGGGTTCTCCTTTTGGAAATATTTACTGGAAAACGACCAACCAATGAGTTATTTGGGGGAAACTTTACCCTCCACAGCTACACCATGTCGGCGTTGCCGGAAAGAGTATTAGACATTGCAGCCAAATCGATTAATCTTCACACCGGTCTAAGAACCGGTTTCTCTGTAGCTGAGTGCTTGACACTGGTTTTGGAAGTGGGACTTAGGTGTTGTAAGGAATCTCCTACGAACCGACTGGCAACGGGAGAAGCCACAAAAGAGTTAATCTCAATTAGAGAGAGGTTCTTTAAAGCCAGAAGAGCAAATAGACCTTGAAGTGTTTATGGTTTTGTCTACAAACTTTGCAAGCCACTTAAAAGGCTTAAATCTTAGGCTACATAATATCGTCTTTCATGATTTGTGGTTTTGACTCTATTAAACATACTTATGCTTGCAGAATAATGTTACTGATTGCCGTGTTATTTGCAGACAATAGATGAATGTTTTTTTCGGTTTAAAATATATATATGTTGAATGAATGATGATAGATGAATGTTGTGCCCGATGCTATTTGGATTTCCTCTGCTTTTCGTATTCCAAAGTTCTGGGTTTTTTCTATGTTTATGCTTGTTTCCCTCGATGATCAATTTGAGATTTTTTTTTTTTTTTGGAATCAAGACAACCAGAGAAAATTAATGGGAGTACTAGTGAACATTTTAGGGTCCTAATAATTTATCTTTTGGTATTCTTTTTTCTTGGGCTACAAGTGACTGATCTAACTGAATTAGACAGTCACATCACATGTATGAACGATGAATGTTTTTTTTTTTTTGGTAAAAAACGATGAATGTTTTGGTGACTTCATTTATCAATCAGTTCTTTTGTTAATGTTAAAGCAGCTTGTCACATCCCTTATATTGTTAAATATCTGAATGCAGATCGAATTTTGTAATGTGTTTTTTTATCATGTCATGTACTGACATGTTGTTATGGTACCGCTTAGATAAAATTTGAGCTTTCAAGCGCTTTTTATTTTATTATCATTCATGATTCATGCCTATGTTAAAACTGCAACCTTTTTTTGTATATAACTCTATGGTTTATCTAGCGCATTGGTCAATCAAATCTGAAGAAAGCGTAAGATGTAAACTTCATTTCTTCTTTTCCATTGTGATCAATTCTATTGACTTGGTCTATGTAACAGGTGTCTTCAGTTTTCTCAGGTCAAGACACATAAGATCTAAGTGATCTGTTTGGAAGACGCTCCTCATAAATGTTTGGTCAAAGAATTCAGACCGTGAGTTAAAGGCCAAAGAAATTTTGAATATAATTTTCTTTGATATATAAGAATGTAATTTAAATTAAGCTATTTTGGAATAATAAAATACTAGACTTGGTCAATTTGTTAATTTCTTCATTCGTAAACCGACAATGACTACAGCAAAGTCGTGAGTTGGTTTTGTCATTATAGAGAAGCTACTTGACTTTCATGGCAAGATGGTTTGCATATATACATTAATAATGCATATAATTTGTATACTCTGCAGTTTTCTCTATGTGGTTGAGAGCCATTAATGTAATCCTTTAAGTTGCATTATCACCACAACGTAAAGGCATTTCGTAATTGCTTCGTCCCTTATATTCTTCACTTTCGTGCAAAAGAAGCTGCAAAAGCTTTTAACAAAGTTATANTTTTAAAAAAATTAAAAAAAAAAAAAAAAAAAAAAAAAAAAAACATGAGACTGTTTCTCTCAAGGGCGGATCCACATAGAAGGGTGTGGGGTCAATTGAC
>OVAQ01001076.1:0-19042 GCA_900406345.1 Erysimum cheiri | reverse complement strand
GTAGAGTAAAGAACATAAAGACAGATTGTAGATCAGAGTCATGTCAATAACACGCATAACCAAAAATAGAGACCAACAAGTACAACATAGACATAGAAACAAACATCAAAAGAAGTAAAAAATTAAGAGTAATACCTGGTTAGCAACAGCCTTGGACATCCTGGGGAATTCCTTCTTCAGGATAGACTTGTTGACAGAGACCTTNCGTAATCAAGCCTTACACACAAAATACGAAATGTCTTTACAGACTTCAGATTCAATACAATAGGTTTAGTAAAGTAACTAGAATCATGACCAAGACACATCCAAAACCGAGAGATAGTGCTTAACAACTTTACTTTCTAATGCAGTATATTAAATCAATCAACCAAAGATATGAAGTAATCATATATTCCTAGATAGCAAAGACATCATTTAGTTCAGAAGCAAAGAATGAAAGAAATTTACCAGAGTGCTTGTAGGAGTGAACGTTGGTGAGATTGTTGGCCTCCTTGCTGAATTGAACCTTGGAGTTTCCTCTCCCGAACTGTTTAATCAAGAAACAGTTGTTCTTCTTCACGATCTCCCAGATCAATTGTCCTGGAACTGTCGCCATTTCGAATCCTACCTTCACCAACCA
The DNA here is from genome assembly GCA_900406345.1 of Erysimum cheiri. Lineage (NCBI taxonomy): Eukaryota > Viridiplantae > Streptophyta > Magnoliopsida > Brassicales > Brassicaceae > Erysimum > Erysimum cheiri. The sequence goes on along the minus strand of OVAQ01001076.1, from coordinate 18,423 downwards.
AAAAGATTACTAATCAACATTACATATATGAACAGACCGATCCCTAAATGCTACTAAAGAGCACGTCGTATTAGATCTAACAGATAGAAAGGAGAACAATTGAGTGAGAGGATCTAAACTCACCGTGAAATTTGCCTAGAGAGATAGAGAAAGCGAGACTCTGTTCTTAATGGTGGCGCCGGAGCTTTGAGAGATGACGATGGAGCTATTTATATATGACCTCCTCTGAAAAATATAAAACCCTAGTTCATGTAAGTGTACGTGTAAAGTCTAAAGTACCCCTAAATATTATCAAAAATATCGAGAATGCCACTATTCTGGGAAACGTTGAAATAGACCATTTTGCTCTGTTCTTCTATGAAGTGAAAGGGTTTTAGAATTTTTTGATTAGATTACGGAATTTGTATTAAATTCGATCCAATGGGGAGGAGAATATTGAATGACGCGTTGAGAACGATTGTGAATGCGGAGAAGCGAGGGAAAGCTTCGGTGGAGTTGAAGCCTGTCTCTACCGTAATGTCTTCGTTCCTCAAGATCATGAAGGAAAAAGGTGAGATTTTTCTTCACATTCGATGGTGCAATTGGTTCTTGATTCATTTTCAAAATTTCCCATCTACTTGTTTAAATTATGAAGGAAAAGTTTAAGTTTTTGATTCTTATGGATATTTCACATCTTGATCTATGATTCTGCTCATTTTTCCATGTCTATGGTCTAATTTATGATTGTTTCGATCTGCGTTTGTGTTTTGTGTCTTCTTAGTCAAGAATTTGTAAGTAGTTCTCTCTTAAAAGTTGATAGTTTGTGGCTGAAGTGTATAAATTAGCATTTATATCCTCAAATCGTGTTTGCAAAATCGGGATTTTTTTTTGTCTGGTACTTTACAAATGTATGGTGGTGTATAGGGTATATCAAGAACTTTCAAGTCAATGATCCACACAGAGTTGGAAGAATAACTGTTGATCTACAAGGAAGGGTTAATGATTGCAAAGCTCTCACTTATAGGCAAGACGTCAAGGCAAAAGAGATCGGGCAATACACTGAACGCACACTTCCAACACGCCAGGTTTTGTCCTGTCGAATCCAAATATGCAACTAATAGTAGCAGTAACTTAACCTTGTTTAACTTGTTATTTGCAGTGGGGTTTTGTTGTAATTACAACTCCTGATGGCATTTTGGACCATGAAGAGGCTATCAAAAGGAATGTGGGTGGTCAGGTTCTTGGTTTCTTCTATTGAATTGTATCGCAAGAGGTTCAAATCCTGTGAGAACTGAACATGTCATTTGTCTTGGCTTTTTAGACATTGTTTGTTTGTTTCTTGCACTGCAGTTTGAGCTAAATGGAAATTAGAGAACACAATTTATTTATATTGTGACAAGATTTCAAATGTTATTATAAAATCTTTAGCTTCACAAATAGTTGTTTCCTATTCTGCTTTCCACACCCGAAAGAAAATAGACAAAGGAAAACCAATCAAAATAAGCAGTCACACCACTGCTTCAATCTGTATAATGTGTAAGAGAATATCAAATTCAATCAGAGTAAAGAATGAGTGGGTCTGGTATCTCTGTGACAAAGAATAAATAAATGAACAGATGAGTAGATTCAGCGTCGTTTAGGAGCTCGAAGGGCTCCAAGCCTTGCAAAGACATCGTCACAATCTGGGAGGTTGGGATGAACATGACTAGCTCTCTCCCTTGATGGGGTATCTGGATCCGGTGACCTTACATTTTGTGGAACAAAGCTTGAAGTTACTGTCTTGTGCTCTAAAGTTGATTTTGGAGATGGCTGGTCATGAGACTCCTGGTCGGTTTTCGTTTTTGTCACTGGAAATGAACGCTTCTCATGAGCTTTCACTTGCCCCTTTGTCCTTAGAGAGAACCCGGTTGTTTTACTTGGCTTGGTATTAACCCGTGCAGTGTCTCTTTCGGCTTCTTCCTCATCTTCATACGAGGTTGAAGCTGGGGTCTTGATGTTTGGTCTATTGTGATATCTTGTTCCCGGTGTTGGCTTATGAGTCCTCTCTCTACTTATGTCAGAAGATCGAGTAGGGAGTTCTTCCTCTGAGTCCTCATGGTTGACATGGGAATGCTGATACGAGGATGGGGTTCTATTTTCTGTTCTACTTCCTCGAAGTTGGATCTCTGAGTCGTCATCATCACTAGAAGATGGATGTGGTGGCGAAGAGCTTAGTCTCTTCTCTCTGTTGCTTGCTTTCTTAGTGACAATATCCTTTCTGCTACTGCCAGAAGTAGACATCGACTGACCAACATCATCTGTTCCATTATGTTCCTTTTCAGACTTGGACGATGTCTCGTTTCTTGCTGCGCTCGTTATGTAAGGTGGGAGTGTCTTTTTGTTCCTAAACCCACCGACCAAAGGTTTAAACTTCAGACCAGTCTGAGCATCTGCCTCAGAATCTGATTCTTCCTGTGTCCTTGAATCATCTTTGTGTTCTTCTGTGTCTAAAGGGAAAAATTCATGTCCCACGGGATCAGAGAGTTCAAACTTCTGAGATCGATCAGATGTCAGATTCACCCTTTCATCTCCAAGTCCAGAAACTTTACCTCTGGTTGGCTGATCATCATCGCTTTCTGAATGTGGACCATAATTGTCAAACTTGGCATGTGGGTCCGGCTCATGGTAAGAAGCTGGAGGACTTGTAGAGACATCATCGAATAATGGAGAACTAGGGCTCTCTTGGAAGATTTGTGAGCTTGGGCTGTGATTTCCATGAGACTTATTATGGTCTTCTTTGAAGCTCCTGGAAGCAGTTGGTGTTGGCGTAACAGTATGTGTTTTGCTGCCAAACAATGAAAATCCCACTCCATGATCATATTCATCTTCTGCGTCAAATTTAGGTTTATCAAAATATGAGCTATAATCATCAAAAGTATCCCCAGTAGCATCATCACGTCCATATTCATTAGAATCTATATCTTTAAAGCTGCTCTGAGATTGGTGATCATATTCAGTGGCAAAAATGTTTTCCTCCACGACACTCGGTGACTTCATATAATCTAAGCCAGTGACATTCTCATCTGAATAATTGCTTGAATGTGAATGTGATGATGCTTGGCTTGACTGCTTCCTGAGGTGAACATCTTCCGAGTGACCAACATTTAAATACGTCTCATCCTCGCTTGGCTGCTTCTCTCTACCTTTTTTACCAAAGGAACTATTATTTCTCGAGTTGTCTAGGGAATGCATTTCTGATGGCTGATGTACTGGAGGAATCTCAGATTCCTCTGCCCTATCATATCTATCTTGCCGTGTTCTGTCCATATCTTCATACTGCATCCTAATATTTACTTTTGGAGAAAAATTATCTTCAGAAAAAGTTTCACTTTGTACATTCGATCTGTTAAGTCGATGCGAAGGCTCGTTTCTGAGGTTTACAGATGCAGAGGATATATGCGACTCTTTGGAATCCTGCCTCGTCATCCTTTCTTTGCTCGAAAGTTCAGCAGCTGCTCTAGCAGCAAANAGTCGATGCGAAGGCTCGTTTCTGAGGTTTACAGATGCAGAGGATATATGCGACTCTTTGGAATCCTGCCTCGTCAGCCTTTCTTTGCTCGAAAGTTCAGCAGCTGCTCTAGCAGCAAAACTTGCTCTTTCAGCGGCTTCAGCAGCCGCACGTGCAGCATCTGTAGAATCAACAAATTCTGTTTCCCACCTATGATTACTTCTTGAATTGTCATCAACATGATTTGGGTTTCTACATTCTCCTTCATCAGTCCTAGACCCTGTCAAACAACACAACTCCGTTAAATGATTCAATCAAGAAACAAAAACGGAAACAATCAAAGAAAACCGCTTACGAGAAGGTCTCGCATTTGAATGATAGTAGTCATCAGCCTTCCCGGAAGTAAAATTGTTGCTACCGCCTGAAGATCTTCCACCAGTTGCATAAGAGTTCTCTGATGAATGATGTCTTTCACTTGATCCATGTTGAACATTGACAGTAGCTGGAGCTTGGACGTTTGGAGGATGTTCCTTGTTCTGGATTTTAGAAGAATCCACGTACATACTACTCGCTGACTGAAACGAACTTGCTCCACTCTAAAAGAGAAGTCAAGTAAATGTTATGGTTAACATTAGCGAAATAGATAAACAACCAATGCCTTTACACTGAAATGTTATTACTTACCAACAGCTCAGTGTCTTTTGGATCTGGTTCAACAAAAGATTGTGCCTCCCATGTGACATTATGCTCCGCAGCGATCTCCATCAAAATTTTAACCTTTGTTGGACCATCCGGGGCTTTGGCCGACAATTTTTCCACCAACTAGAAAGAAAACAATAACAATCAAGAAGGGTTCTTAATACAAAATCACTATCAAAGATTCTTCTTCTTATTACTGTTTCCTGTTTCGTACCACAATCGAGAAGAGATGCAGGAACTTACCAGGCGACTCACACCAGAATCTGGACGCAACTCAATAGCAGATGTAGCAAAATCCTTTCCGTACTTAGTTGTGAATTGCTTAACAATTTCCGAGAACTCTGGGACATCTGATAGCCTCTGGGAAGCAAATAAGACACTTGTGACAGCTTCTTTCAGATCAATGGGGCAGTTTCTGAAAGTAACATCACAACGATCATCAATACATTATACATGAAAACAAAGCAAGACGAATGTTCACCAAAGATAAAGTGCAAAACTTTCTTACTTTTGCGATTCGATAACACCCAAACGAACAACAAGAAGTTCACAATATATTCCTATGAGCTCATAAGCAGCCACTGTCTTCTCTTCCCTCACCACATGTTCCACCTGAGAAACAAGAAACACATTCCCAATTTCATCAACAAACAAGACACAACACTCAGAATTATTCTTGATTTGGAAAGGAACAGATGTCATATTACATACCCGAATTCGAGCTGTAGGGGTTTGTCCGGATTCGAGCAATTGAGCTAATTCTCTCCTCAGCTGTTTAATCTGAATCTCCTTTTTGTTCTTGAGTATCTTTAGGCGTGAAGTCGCCATTTGCAAAGCTGTTTTGCTGCATTATACAAAATTCAAAACAAACCAAAAATATAAATCAAAACCCAAAACAACGGATGAAACAGTATATTATAACCCAATGACTAAGTTCACCAGATTGTTTTCTCTTAACAAAAAAAAAGGTTCGATCATAATAGAATCTAGGGATTTTAACATAATCTCAAGCATCAAAGAAGATAGAAAAAAAAAAACCAGAATCGAATTTACCATTTAGCAGGCTTAAAACCTCGGTGAAGCACCTTCTTCATGGAAACGAAATTTAGCACAAAAAAATTCGGAAATTGGTTGAATCAGGTAAAACAGCTAGAGGAATATATTAGGGTTCTCTTGCTTGTTTATATAGATGAGACGCAAATCTATGATCTGAAGAATGGAATTATTCGCGGGGACCTACCCAGAAGAAACGTAAATAAAAATTGATTTAGAGAAGAAGAAGAAGAAGAAGATGAATAGATTATTAAATAAAATTAGGTTGGACTCTGCGCGAAAGTATATGCNGACCTACCCAGAAGAAACGTAAATAAAAATTGATTTAGAGAAGAAGAAGAAGAAGATGAATAGATTATTAAATAAAATTAGGTTGGACTCTGCGCGAAACTATTACTATATATGTTAAGGAAGGATCCTCTGTGTAACGGTGCACGTTCCACGAAACAGATACATACCGTGGACTGACTTTTCTATCCAATTAATTAACATTTTTTTTTTTGAAAGTGCAAAACATTATTTTAGAACTTTCTATTTGCAATTCCTTTTTTGCTTTGGACTTTTATTACATCAACATCAAAAATTGATGTTGCTTTTTCCTTTTAGCTATTTGATTTGGTTTTGGCTTTTACATTATGTGGTTTTAGATAAACCTCGAATGTTTTTATTAGTTCCTAATCTATTTCGATTTTGGAGAGACCGAAAAGTATTTAAAGTAAACAAAGGTATACACTTCTTTCTCATTCTCATTCCGTTTCTCTCTCGAATTGTCTTCTTACACACGTACGCTCTTAGAACTCGAGTTTAGGTCCGATCACAATGACAACATACGACGCTGCAGACAAGATGTGGTCGAAGCTCAAAGCATTGGCGGATAAGGCGGTTGAGTGGTATGATGATGAAAAAGCGGCGAATCCAAAACTCCTTGAAATCGTGGAGTCTGATAAAGAAAAAGAAGAAGGCGCAAAGAAGGGAACAACGACGTCTTCCGTGACACAAAGTCTCAGTGAGGTTTCTACTTCTTTGTCGCGCCTTGACATCGATGCTGATCCCGTGACGCAAAACCCACAAAACCCTCCTTCTACTTCACCCTTACTCGTCGAGTCCAACAAGGCTGAGTCTGAGAAGATGGTGACTGAAGATGACTCACCAAATCCTAGTTCCAAATCTTCGTGCCTAGACTGGTTTTGGAGTTTTTTTTTGTCTAGTAAGTAGTAACTTCTCCGAATTATTGGTTTTTCTTTTTTCTTTTTTTTTTGGGTTTTTCTAATTCCTTTTTGGTGTTTATGATTCTTTACTACGAATTGATGAATATGAATCTGTTTTGTGTTAATGGTTTAAGTTTCTGGATTGTTCTAGTAGTTTGGTGTATGTGAATTAAAACAAACATTGCATTGCATGATGGATGGATAATGGATTAATAGAACACGATTGAGAACAATTACTATAGAGAAGCTGAATTGTAACTTAAGTTTTTTTACCACACTTTCTTTGGTTCATCGTAGCGATAGCTCGATATAAGTCATAACTTTAACAAAAAGAATAGAGACGAGTTTCCGTTCAAGACTTCCATTGTAAATATAGCATAGATTCACGTAGTGCCATAACGTAGTATCCAAGATTTATATGTTAAATCATTCAATCGTGTTAAGCTAAAAGCGACTTGCAATTAAGGTCATCATCAATCAGTAAAAAAAAAAAATTATGTGGTAAGCTTTAGTTCCAACACCAATGTGATGCCTCCAAAACCAGAGTATATGCGCAGCAAAACTCAGAGCTCTACTTTCATATCATTACCTAACTGACTGAATAAGATCCCGATATCCATTCCTTGATTAACGGTTGGTATGACTACCGAATAAGGGCATTTTGTGGAAAAGCCGACCTTTTTGTTTTTCGACTGTTTTATCGCTTTGCTTAGCCTGTTTACGCATTGCTGGAACTTCTTATGGCAGCTTATGTTAGTCATACCTGCAAAATGGGAAACAAATAAGGAAAGGTTTCAGCATAAGCATGTCAATTCAAGACCAAAACTATAGCTTAAGAAGAATGAATCAAAGCAACAAGGAAAATAAAAGATGAGATGATAGATCCCTAAAGCAGGCGATTCACTTAATCAGAGGCTGATGGCCTTAAGAGATTATCATACTCAAGATCCTAGCACTCTGTATTACACAATTTGTGTAGAGNAACAAGGAAAATAAAAGATGAGATGATAGATCCCTAAAGCAGTAGATTCACTTAATCAGAGCCTGATGGCCTTAAGAGATTATCATACTCAAGATCCTAGCACTCTGTATTACACAATTTGTGTAGAGAAACCGGACCGACCAGATTGACCGCATTCTCAAATAAAAGGTCTAATCAAGCCAAGTTAAATTCATACTAAATCTGTAGTTACAGACGTTAATCTCATTTTATCTCACTCTGTTTACAGAGGTCTAATGGGCAATATCATTCTTCTCCCGGGTTACAAAACTAAACCCAACTTTGGCCAACGTAAACTTTTCCAGATGATTACCAAAACTACATCCCAACCCCGGTACACCTAAGAATGATGTATCTAAAACGCAGCTGTAAGGGAATTGCATTTCTTGATTGATTACCTTTTGACTCAACACAATGGTCATGGACCATACAACAAGCATCAAGATCATCACAAGGCTCCTCACCAGGACAACCAAAATGTCCAATCCCACAATACTTCCCATATCGAATAGAAAGAGCTGAAACAAACAATAGAAATAAACGTACATGTGAGTAAGCTAGAAAGCTAAAAAAGGTTCCTCAAAGACCAAAGGAAAGTTCAGGTAATCTTACTGTCACAATTCTGTGCAATGCATGTTCTTGTACACTCCTGTGATAATTTGATTCAGCAACAAGACACAAATCAATCCCAATGTTTAAAATTATCGCAAGACATGATAAAACGCAGACAAAGAACATTAAATCAGCAGAGGCAGATAGAAGTGAAGTGAAATTAGCAAACTCATTGTCAAAATCAGATTTTGGCAGGGTTCTAATTAAGTCAATGTCTACAAGAATGTGATTCCTTTTGTCTAAATTTGGAAACTAAGATTCAGAGAGAAAACACAGAACCAAATCGAACCTCGCTGCGAACGACACCGACGAGGACGACGAAGAAAGCCGCCGCGAAACGCATCAAAGAAGTGCGAATCAGCATCGTCGTCTCGTAGATGTTTGTGGATATTAGGGTAAATCGTCGTTGTCTTCTTCGCTAAGGTTTCGAAAATTATGGCCAAAGTTCCAACTGGGTCTCCTCAAGATCTCATTGGTCTTCCTGCTTTCTCGCACATACCAGATTTTTTTATTATTATTTTTTGAATATTTTGTCGCTTAGATATTCAGTTAAATTTTATTTTTATCCCAAGTCAACTCAAATAAATGTATTAAAATATTTATATTTTGAATTTATTAGCTGCAAAATTAAATTTTCACTTATAACTATGATATCAGTTTCTCAAACAAAATACTAAAAAATAACAGAAAAATATCGCTTTCTTCTGAATATCAGTTTTAATTTCACCAATTAACAGTCACGTTATCAAAAATTCTTTAAAATTACATATTTTCCTAATCTTTTTTTTTTCTTTGGGATTTTTTTTTTTTGGGCAAATAATTATACCTACTTTTGTTTGACACTTAATTAACAATCACTTGTACTATATAAAAATTAAAATTCTCTGATGTTTCAAATATTGAACCACATATTAAACTTTTCGAATAGAATTTTACAAATATCTAAAGAAGAATCTTATATCAAATGCATTTTTCTCAACTTATTAAGAGCTTTTTACCAAAATGGTTTTTTTTTTCTTAGCTCCAAAACTCTGTTTCAGAAAAATACTGAAGATATAAATGGATTCGAGGAAGTATGTAGTTCAGTGAGGAATCATATGGAGGGGAGTTACAAGCGTCAGGAAGAATATTCCGGCGACATTCTTGTTGCCTCAATTTCAAAATTTCAAGGGTAGTAGCCGGTGAAAGTGAATCCTCTGCCGACGATTTCACCTGCACAATACCAAGCAAAGCATTCTAAGCCAAACAATGCAGCGATTCCTGCATCTTCAACCTTCAGATTCGCTCTGTTCTTCAATAAGTTCTTTGCATAGTCTACTTCTTTCCAAAATGTTTCGTAGCGCCCGGGAATGCTGTAGTTAGTAAGAAGAGTATTAGGCTAATACTATTAGCTATAGACTCAAGATTGCATATTACAGAAAGCCAAACTCTTCAACTGATAGCAAAACACACTTTGGTTTTTTTATATTGTGTTATCAAAACTGAAAAATATGACAGGCACAGAGATTAACCGAATCATTTAAAATTTGCCAGCTCAATTTGATCGAGGACCAAAACTACTTGGAGGATAATACCAAAGTGCTCAAGCATGTCTTTTTCAGTTCTATCAAAGTCTAAAAGGCAAAAGGGATCACTGCTCACGAGTAATGCAGATCCAACTTGCACATTTCCTTGGGGAGACGAGTTTAGAGCAAAAAAGATAATTTGAGAAAAATATCTAAGTAACCCTAAGTCTAGAGCATGGTTGTCTGACCATGGCCTTTGCAAAATATGTTGAGAGATAAATAGAGAAGAAAAGATAATGACCTAGCAAGACGAGTGTAGAGCAATTGCTTAGACAATTCACTGCATCTTTCTATAGTTGCAGGCTCTTGAATGTATTGCTTGTTCTGCTCCAACAATTGCTTATAGTAGAAATTACCATGCTTGGCCACAAACTTTGAAGCCTGACATGCCTTTGATTGAAGTTGTGCCAATTTTGATGCCATGTTTCACAATCAAAATCCTTCAAAATTATACAAACCAAGTTTAGCTTTTTACAAATTCCGAGTCAGAAATTAACCATTGCAAGAAGAGAGACCAGCTCATCAATGTGTACAATTCAAAAGTTTCTAAAGCAAATCATAAACAAGTTCATGATTCATTACACACCTCCACGATAAAATCCAATACCTAAAACGGAAATTGAAAAAATGTAATCTCAGAATCAGGTCATCCAAAAGATTACGGCTTTTTATTGAATTTACAAATATCAAGCTAAATCACTAAAACCCTAGTCCTCAATTCCAGAACAACAGATCGAACGAGTCCCAATGGTTGAAAAATTAAACATTTCTAAACCCACAAAGAATTATCGCAGTGAAGAGATTACAAAATAGATCTGAGACTCAAACACAGAAATAAACAGACTTTAAACTCCTAGAAACCAAAAATGAAAAGAGAAGAAGAAGAAAACAACATAGACAGAAATCAGAATCTAAAACGAAATCAAAGATGAATGAATCGGTGATCGTGAGCATATCTTACCTTCCGGCGTGCTCGCCACTCACCACCAGAGTGAGATTCCTAAATTCTTGTTTCTTTCTCCAATTTCTGAATTAAAAAATTCATCTACATTGCTTATTTATATTAGAATAACCGAATCCGAAACGGAGTAGTATAAACCAAAAAACCGGTTTGCCTGTCAATATAAAATTGAACCGACGGTTGAAATAGAACCGTCTCCTAAAACCCTAAATCTTTGCTAATCGAACTTTATCGTCTCCGAAACCAAAACCCTCTCTTTCTCTCTCTCTGCTGCAATGACTAGTACGAAGAACAACCACAAAGAGCAAGAATTGAACGGCTCTGATCAAAGTCAGAAGACGAAGTTACACTTAGAAGATGCTGATGAATCAATGTGCGATGGAGCTGACAACAATGCCGATGTCGCCGATGACATAACCAGCGCCGATTACTACTTCGATTCTTACTCCCATTTTGGTAAAAATCCTTGAAATTTCGTTTATTTCTTTGCTTCTTTGATGTTTTCTTTCCCGCAAAGTTCTTACTCTGTTTTCAATTGATTGATTTTTTTTGCAGGTATTCATGAAGTAAGTATCCTTTGGTTCTGAAAACTACTTATTCTATTGTGGTTTCTGACTTGATGATGTATTATTATTACAGGAAATGTTAAAAGATGTAGTGAGGACAAAGAGTTATCAAGATGTTATTTACAATAACAAGTTTCTTATCAAGGACAAAATTGTTCTTGATGTTGGAGCTGGAACTGGAATCTTGTCTCTGTTCTGTGCTAAAGCAGGAGCAGCTCACGTTTACGCAGTATGTCTTTATATCTTCTTCTTTAATCACAAATTGGCTCTGAGTGATTTGGATACATGAATTTTTTTTTTATTTAGGTTGAATGTTCTCAAATGGCTGACACTGCTAAGGAGATTGTTAAGTCTAATGGATTCTCAGATGGTATATATATTTGCTTAGAGTCTTATTCAAATGGATTATATAATCTGATGATAGTTGGCTGAAACAAGTGTTGACCTTTTTTTTTGACAGTTATAACGGTTTTGAAAGGGAAGATTGAGGAAATTGAACTTCCGGTTCCTAAAGTGGATGTGATTATCTCTGAATGGATGGGTTACTTTTTGTTGTATGAAAATATGCTCGACACCGTCTTGTATGCTCGCAACAAATGGCTTGTAAGTGGCATTTTATTGCCTTGTTGAAGTTATGACACTCGGTGGGCTTCATCATAGCTTTGAGCATTTTTGTGTGCTTTTGATTCTTTTTGGTTAGGTTGATGGCGGAATTGTTCTACCGGATAAAGCTTCTCTGTATCTTACAGCCATAGAGGATGCTCATTATAAACAAGACAAAGTAGAGTGTGAGTAATATGAAAGATCTTGTCTTACTTTTTGCTAATATTCATCTTCAAAACCTGATTTTTTCAGTCGGCTTTGCCTCTTGTCGTTTCCTTTACAGTTTGGGACAACGTGTATGGGTTTGACATGTCGTGCATCAAGAGAAGAGCAATTAGTGAACCGCTTGTTGACACAGTGGATGGAAACCAAATCGTGACTGATAGCAAAATGCTGAAGGTAAGTAAGATTCTGCTAGAGTAGCTACTTATATCTCCTTAGTTACCTGTAGCTAATTGTAAATTCCATTTGTTTTTCGGCTTCTTTTACTAAAGACCATGGATATATCTAAGATGGCTTCTGGAGATGCTTCCTTCACAGCTCCGTTTAAGCTTGTCGCACAACGAAATGACCAGATTCATGCCCTTGTAGCCTACTTTGATGTAGCATTCACCATGTGCCACAAAAAGATGGGTTTCTCAACAGGTTCGCACTTCTCCTACAAAGTTTTCTGATTATTTGACGTCACAAAACATATGCTAGCTTATTTGTCTACTTTGATTATAATGTGAGTTCACAACATGCAATGCAGGACCGAAATCTCGGGCTACACACTGGAAACAAACAGTGATGTACCTAGAAGATGTGTTAACCATATGTGAGGGTGAAACAATCACCGGAAGCATGACCATTGCACAAAACAAAAAGAATCCCAGAGACGTCGACATAAAGCTCAGCTATTCTTTGAACGGGCAACATTGCAAGATCTCAAGGACCCAAGTCTACAAAATGCGCTAAAAGCTCTCAGATGAAGTGAAATCCCCCACAAGTCTCTTTCATCATCTTGAGGCTGAGATTGACAATTCTCATTTGTAATTCTATTGTTTCCATTTTTGCAAGTGTTTCAGAACAAAAAGAATCAGAAACTTCTTCCCTTGAATTCTATAACAAGCATCTCTCTCTCTCTCTCTCTCTCTGGAAACTAGCTGTGCAAATGGAAATAACTAAATTAGAACAGAGTCAGGTAAAGGTGAGGAGAAAGAAGAGGTTAAATCTGGTAATGACTCTGAAGAGGGTGATGAGGATGAACGAAGNTCTATAACAAGCATCTCTCTCTCTCTCTCTCTCTCTGGAAACCAGCTGTGCAAATGGAAATAACTAAATTAGAACAGAGTCAGGTAAAGGTGAGGAGAAAGAAGAGGTTGGTAATGACTCTGAAGAGGGTGATGAGGATGAACTGACGAATGCTGCATTGGTAGGTGTCGATAAAAGCTGTTAAAAATGGAGGAAATAAGAGGAAGGGAAAGAGAAACACTAGTGAGCTTAAAAACAACCTGTATGTGTATTTCTGAAAAGAAATAAAGGATACAAAAAGATTGGTCCCAAATGGGGTTAATGCTCACTTATTGACAACGAACTACCACCAAGCTACTTGGCCGACACATATATTTAAATCACGAGATCTCTCCCAATCACAATGGGATAAGAGTGTCAGAGCAAAAATCCTGAAAATAGATAACCACTTTGAAAAATCTAGAAAGAAAAAAGAAACCAGTTTCAAACGAGCGCAGAAGAAAAGAGCTTTGCTCTAGGAAGTAAAAAGAAAAATCACGATGGAAGAAGTAGAGGTACCACCACCAATTCACGAGCATCCTTTAATACCTTTTACTCGCTTTGCTTTTGGAAAGTGTAAGGGGTGTCACCCGCCCGTTGATGGTTACATTTACGGAGGGTACCGTTGCAATGAATTGGGGTGTGATACTGTTGTGTTCCACAAAGAGTGTGGCAAGCCCTTACCAGTAATCAACCACTCTTCCCATCCGGACCATTCCCTCAAACTGATCAACCTTAATTCAGAACTAATGACTTGTACTTTATGTCGAAACTTGTTAGGTGTTCCTACAAAAGAAAGAAACTTTTTCGGTGTTGGTTATCGTTGTTCAGTATGTGATTTCAAGTTGGATTTGGCGTGTGCGAGGAGACCACCCCCATTTGTTCTTCCTGAAAATTCCTACGGACACGAGCAACCACTCAAACTCTCACACTACCCCGGCAGTCTCACACGATCAATAATCTGCAAAGCCTGTCTCTATCAATTTTCTGGGTGGGGATACATTTGTCATCCGTGCGAATTTGCCATCCATGTGCGCTGTGTAGATTTTTTTGTAGAAGCATACACACACTTCCCACCCCCAACACCCACTCAAGTCACTTGGAGATAGAATCCTCCCTTATTACGCCGACAAGTATTTCCTTCTTTGCGGGCAGTGGTTTGATCATCTCTTTCACCACAAACCTCACTACTGTGATGTTTGTCATTTCGTCATATGCAGAGGCTGTATGGTAAACCCACCACCGCTTGGTGTTGTAAGCGCGACAACACATGAACATCAGCTTCATCTTGTTCCAAGGCGCATCAATTTCACTTGCAATGCTTGTGGGACGCAAGGTGACCGTAGCCCTTATTTCTGTCTTTCAATGCAATTTCATGATTCATTGGGAATGTATCGATCTACCCCGCGTCATAAACATCAATCGCCACGCTCATCGCATCTCTTACATCCATCGCCTTGGATATGGGAAATGGAAATGTGGAGTTTGCCGTGATGATGTCGATGGGTTCTATGGGGCTTATTCTTGCTCAAAATGTTCTAACTATGTTGTTCATTCAATATGCGCAACAAGCCATGATGCTTGGGACATGGTAGAACTAGAAGGAATACCCGAAGAAGAGGAAATTGCGCCATTTGAGGTGATTGATGATAACACGATAAAACATTTCAGCCATGATCATAACTTACGAATCAACAACGATGGCCGCATATTGCATGATAACATAGTTTGTGCAGCATGTGTCTTCCAGATTTGTTCAGAACCGTTCTACAGTTGCAAGCAATGTGAGTTTATTCTCCACGAAAAATGTGCTAACTTTCCTCGGAAGAAGCGACATGTGTGCCATAACCTACCTTTCACGCTACGCACAGATTCTCACCTTGAAGCTTTTATGTGTATGCTTTGTAAGCAACTGTTCACCGGCTTCAGGTACGAATTTGATAGTCGTAACATCCTAGATGTGCGTTGCAGTTCAATTTCAGAACCATTTGTGCACAAAAGCCATCCACATTCTCTATACTACTCAACAAAATACTCCAAGCTTTGTAGTGGATGTAGCTCCCTGGCAAGAATTAGCTGTGATGAGTGTGACTTTCATTTGTGCTTCAATTGCGCTTTTCTTCCGCAAAATGTAATGAGGCAAAGGTACGACGATCATCTTATCTTCTTGTCTTATGGTGAAAGCAATGTAGATGGGGAACATTGGTGTGAGGCATGTGAAACAAAAGTGAATCCAAAGGAATGGTTCTATACATGCAATGACTGTGGAACCGTATTACATATATAACCTGCGTTGTGGGAGACTTCTCATATATCATGCCAGGATCAGTGGGAGACTTTGCATATAGGATGCCAAAATCAGTGACAAGCTCTAATCAAGAAGTGGTATCCAACACCTCTATTCGTAGACCACTTTGCTTGTGTAGCTCTCGTTGCAAGCTCCGATCCCTACCATTCTTAAATTTTCCAAGGCCGGAGTTGATCTTTACCTTTGTTCTTTCAAATGTCGTTGTCACCTATTTGGCTATTTTAATTAATAAATACTTTATGTTTTTGTTCTAATGAATGTTCTAATTATGTTTTAATCGATACAAGTGTATACATTGAAAAGTTATATAATATCAAACAGTGTCTGGTCGCCCTACCCTGGCCGCAATGGAAGAAATCATTTCCCACGTCCGCCAAAACAAGTCGAGATCAATTGAAATTTCTAGCAAGAGAACACAGGATGAGAATTTTGTCTTGAATTTTCGATCTTAAAACACCAATGAACCCTAGAGAAGATAGCACTATTATGCCTGTCAAGCAATGAAAATGCTGGAAAAAAATCGAGATTACAAGAAGCTAGACTGCCATGCTCTTCAGCTCAAAATGTTGTAAAAGAAACTGATCCTTCAACATAATTCCACAGACCATTACAATTCACTAAAAAGACTACAGGAGAAAAAAAAAAACCAAAATTGGAATAGTTTTAAGCTTGATTGATCCGATTTCTGAAACTGAATAGAGGAACCAAACATAAACAAACATTGGCTCGTGGTCAAAGACAAATCTCTTGTTATTTGGGTCTGTCTGCATCACCCACTGAACCAGCTTCAGTCTCATTGATTCACGCCGACTTCATCCTCCTTAAGGCTTCCACAAACATTACATTCAAGAATTCTCGAAGCATCATGAGTCTTTGGCGGAAGCGGAGCGAGAGTGCCAAAACAATTCTCCTTCTCGCACATATATCTCACAAAGAAGTAGGCGTGAGGGAAACTGGATTCATCATCCACACCATTTCCACAAGCTTCATCTTCATTCTCACCTTCTGCATCCTCCATCTCTTCTTGTTCATCTTCATTCTCCATCTCTTCCATAACATCGTTCTNTCCATAACATCTTCCTCACCTTCCGACCAACTAGATTCCACTTTACACCGATCACAGTCACATTTAAAACCGTAATCCTCAAGCAATCTCTTTTGTCTGCTTGAGTAGTTCATGTTCACAGGGAAGTAGCTTAAACAAACTTCTCTTCCTTGAGGAACATCATGAATTATCCTAATCACTATATCAGTATTACCATCAGAAGCAGAGTCAACATAATCGAATCTACAAGCATTAGGAAGACAATCATGATTGAAAAACGACGTCTTCGGATAAATCCCATAAGCTCGTACCGATCTTTTCTCATTCGAAACAGAGAAAGGTTCCATCAAACCAAAGCCGTTAACTTTATCCTTAGCCAGTAACGTCGCCGTGAGCTCCGGCGAGATTGGAACTGGTAGAGGTGGACACACGGCGGATAAAAGAGAATGAAGAAAACCAGCAGCTGCAGAATCAGTGGCAGAAGAAGAAGGATCTCCATTGGTGCTGCCACTACCTTGAAGAGAGAGTAATATCTGGAAATCAGAAGGAGAAGCAGCGGCGAGATTGTAAGCAGAGAGAAGGAAACGAGCTTGGACTTGGCGATCAGAAGGTTGATCGGAGAATACGGCGGAGGATGATTGGTGAAGGCGGCGAAGAGATTCGCAGAGCCAAGGAGTGTGAGAGGCGTAGCAATTAGGGCTACAAAAGGAGACGAGAGAGCAAGATTGACATTTCTGCTGAGCCGATGAAGTTAGTAATCGGAAACAATGGTCGCAGTAAGGAGAAGCAGAGGAGGAGAGAAATGGGAAAGCAGAGTAGAGAAGGAGTGGAGACTCTCTGCGAATAACTTGTCCAGCACGAAGAGACTGTGCAGCCACCAAACTCCTTCCTCTACCACCGATCTCTGCCACCCTAAGCAGCGTCTCCGCCTTAGCTCCGCCGTCATTCATCTTACTAGCCGTCGTCGATTAGGGTTTTACAAAATTAAACGATTTATATGGAAGAAAAAATAAACGGTACCGTTTTGTTACGTTTTGAATTTTAAACTCCTTAGGTTATTTGTTTGGGCCTTATGCAAGAATATATCACATAAACGAATGTCCCATCCTTATTTTGGGCTACACGGGCTTTATCTCGGCCCATTAGGTTACCGTGTGTCTCTACGTAGCTTTTTCGGCTTTACTTGGCTTTGTTTTGCCGCACTGGTTTCTTCGTCCACAAGGAGTCTCTCTTAGGGTTTTCATATCCGCCATGAAAACGTCTCTGACCTTAAAGAATGGAACAGAAAACTCCTTGTCGATCCCAATTGATATCATCATCGAGATATTCTTGAGGTTGTCGGTGAAATCTATAGCGAGATGTCGTTGCGTATCGAAGGTTTGGACCGCCATACTTAGCCGTCCAGATTTCACCGAGTTGTTCTTGACTAGATCTTTGGCTCGCCCGAAGCTTTTGTTCGCCTGCATAAGAGATTGCGAGTTGTTCTTTTGCACGTCACCTCAGCATCAAAATCCTGATGATGATGAGAAGTCATCTCCTGTAGTCGTCAATTATCATATGAAGTTCTCTGTTGATGTACATTGTCAAATTACTCGTCCTGTGAATGGCTTGGTCTGCCTTAGACAAACGAGGTTGTCAAATAGAAAGAATGATTATGAAACGGTTTTGGTTATACTTAACCCTAGCACAGGACAATCCTTACCTTTACCCAACATGAGATCTTTGGCAAAATGCTTCTTTGGGTATGATCCAATTGATAAACAATTCAAGGTATTGAATTCTAGATATGCAAGAAACGGTGATTGTGGTGAGCATTATATTTTGACCTTAGGAACTGGAAACATGTCATGGAGGATGGTCCAATGTTGCATACCACATGATCCTTCATCCAAAGAGATATGCATCAATGGTGTTTTGTATTATCATGCTAGGAGGTACAAGTACTCTAGGGATGTTTCTATGATAGGTTGCTTTGATGTTAGGTCTGAAGAGTTCAGAATTATCATTAGACCTGATGAGTGTCGTGGAACTCTAATAAACTACAATGGGAAACTAGGTTTGTTTC
>OVAQ01001075.1:2388-21323 GCA_900406345.1 Erysimum cheiri | reverse complement strand
AACACACACCCAACCTATTTTACCACTGCGGATGCTCTTACATTTTATCAAAGTCAAAACGGCGTGAGACGACCAGCACTTGAATAAATTATTGAGAAAAGGAACAGTTGGTTATGAAGATTAATCTTCGGACCACTTTCAGACTTTAGAATTTAATTTATTTCTATCTTTACAAAAGTGTTACTTCGATTGGTAATGTCACAGTCATAATAAATGAGTAGGACCGGTGGGATAAGATCTTACCCGCTCGTCTACTCTCATTTTGGTAACGACAATTAGAAGCTGAGTTCATTCATTTCAACGGAAAACGAAAATGAAAAATAATAAAAAAATGATTTAGATTAGCTTTCTTTAGTGAAATGATTTTGGTCTAGTGGCAAGTCCACAGAAGACAGACACCATCATACCATAAATCGAGTCTCCGACCCTACAATTTATAGGAATTAGGTTTATGGGCCGGCCAGTTGTGATTCAAATATTGAAAAAAAAAAAGACTAACTTTCTTTAGAAGAAAGTATACTACCGATTACTTAACAAAATTGTATTTTCAAAAAAGATTAAACAAAAAAAAGAGAGGATAACTCGGATTTTCGAGGAGTTATTGTAATATCTACTCAAGTTATTTTTGTAGGATTTGAAAACCTAAATTAGAACCTTAAGTATTGTAGAAATTTTTCTAAAACTTTTTTGGGAATTGTGAAAACACAATCTAAAACTTGGAAAATAAATAGTACAAAAATGCATCTTTAAAAAGTAACTCCGATGTACGAAGACCAATGAGCCGCTTTCCTTGACAAAATGAGTACCTTCCACCTCATTTCTTCCACCGGCAACCTCCACTCGTAATTGGTGTTTGCTTCTAAGGATAGATCTCTCAGGTAGGCCTCCTTTACCGGTGATGTATGTTTTCCAACGAATTTACTATCTGAGATGACATCATTCTTTTCGCCGTTGTCGAACCACTCTTGTTGTTTACCGAAATCTTCGGTCCCCTCCTCTGGTACGAGGCTTCCTCCAACACTACCATTGAAACCACCGTCTCCACCGGCTCCGCCACAACCAACATTAACTTCTTGTCAATATACAAATTATTTTACAAAATGACAAGTTTCCAAAATTACCAACCGGTTTATGGAAAATAAAAACTAGGGCCCGACATTCATAAATCATAATCTTTAGAACAAAAATTCTGAAATTTTTGGTTTAAATTATTTTTGCCAACTTAAATTGAAAAAACCTCCAGTTTGGTTTGCAAGTGTTAAATTTCGATATTCCTCAACAGAAAAAAATGATTATAAAAACTTTAATATATTAGGTAAATTTGGAATTTTGGTTTCGTTAAAAAATTCGTTACAATCGAAAAATAGTTTTTTTTTTTTTCCTCTTTCATTGAAACTGATCGGTTTGAAAAATTCAAACCGAACCAGTTACCCAACTAATTTTAAATTTCTAATGATCGGTTTTGAATGATAAACCAAAAATCCAAAATCAAACCAAATTTACAAAACATTTTCATTTTTCAGTTTGGCAAATTCATGTCTATGGGAAGACGAAGACGATGAAGATGGCGAGAGCAGAGAGATGACCAGGTTGTTATCTAAGACGTTCCCGTCCGTAAAGCTTCGCGATTTCAACCCAAAACCTCCGAAATTCAAAAATTTACAAACCCAAGTTCCGATTTCATCATCTTCTTCTTCTTCACAATCGCAAGAGAACTCAAAGATCCCCAATCCCAAATCTTGGTCTGTTTATCTCATTCTCTCCACAACCGAACCCATCAAAACATATGTCGGAACCACCACCGATTTTGCTCGCAGGTTCGTCATCTTCTCTTTGAGTCAAAATTGAATCTTGGTAATTCGAAAGGCTTGAGCTTTCGATTCATAGATTTCAAGAAATTAGGTTTTGCTTCGAAAGGCTTGAGCTTTTGTTGTTGGTTGTGTAGATTGAAGCAGCACAATGGTGAAATTAGAGGAGGTGCAAAAGCTTCAAGTGCAGGAAGACCATGGCTTTGTGCTTGTATCATTACTGGATTCACTTGTTTAAGCCAAGGTATACAACCTTTATTCATCTCTATGAATTGATATCATTGCCTTGTGAATGTATATATATGCTTATGGATGATGAGAGCTTCACTTTGTTTAATTTCCTCAGCTTCCTCGTTTGAATCGAAATGGAAGATCTTTGCAAGAAAGTTACCGCGGAGAAAGAAAGACGAGGAGATGAGTCAGAGTGATGCTTTGCTACAACACCGGAAGAGAGCGTTAGCGAAAGTTGAGGAATCACTCGAATGTAGTCATCTTGAAACTGACTGGAAAATTCTAACCAGGTAACCAACAACTAACTTAATTTATTAGTGAAATCACTGATGTTCTGTGCAGCGTCAAAAGTTTACCTATGTAACGAATACTTATGTCGAGACTTGATGACAATAGCGAAAACTACATTGCACAATTTTATAAGCATTGATGTTTACAACTGGTGTAACTTTAAAGGATGATAGACCAAGTTCTAAGCAAATGTAATCAAGATTGGTTGATTCATTTTGTCTTTAGTTTATATAGAAAAACAAGTATAGGCAAACATCTTTAAGAGATAAGATTGAGAACTGTATATTGGTGGTTGGAAATTGTGGTAATGAAAGGTAGTCAGTGTTGAATAGTGTGTCAGATCCGGAGGAAAACTAGTTTTGATGTTTCTTTTTGTTGTCGTGACGCTTTGGTTGGCTTATAAGGCAAGTTCTAGCTTCTATAGTGGCCTTTCCACTTCCACTTTTTTGTAGTTTGTATTTTGACTGAATGAATATATCAAGTATCATCGCTTGTAGTCTGCACCACTTTGAGGGATTGGTTATGTGTTTGGGGTTCGGTTTTTGTGACTGAGGTGGTGGTGGTGGTGGTGGTATGGTTGCAATATTTGAGATTGAGTTTCATAATTTGTTTCTTTGACTAGGTAACCGTTGAATACAGTGGTTCGTTCACTTGCTATGGGTGAGCTTTTGAACGTTTAATCAAGTTGTTATGCATTTAGTGTGATAGGGCCTAGGGGTTGTCTTTTGAAGTATCATTTGGGAGTTTTGGGACTTGATGTCTGTCCAAACTATCTTATAACTGTAAGACCCACCCCAAACTATTGGTGGTATATAATCGAGCTGTGATCTCGAGATGTGTCCCCAAGGAATTGACTCCACATAAACATTGGCTTTAAACTAGGTCTCACTTTAATCGATAACAAGATCCAAAGTATCCATTAGAGAACTTTTTTCGTTTTTGTCTTTCCAAATATATCAGATTATCCAAGAGACTCCAAAACCGCGAAGAAATGGGCAAAACCGCCTAACATTAGAGAGATGGCACGCAACCTAACAAGATATGGTTAATCGTCTTGTCTTGGTACCCCATCTAAGACAACACCTATCCACCACAACATGTCTACAAACCAACTTAACATTTTCTGCCATTAATCCCGAGAGAGCTTGCTACATAAAGTGAGCAATTTTCGTCGAAGTTTTGATCTTTCAAACATGTTCTTTAACTGGAAAGCCACAACATTAAAATCACACCAAAAAAATGTATTACTATTTATCGACAAAATGTTAAAATCCGTTGGGGTTTATTTATTAGCTAGTTCCTATAGTATATTATAAAGCCCATGGTATATGAGAGAGCATTAACATGATCCTTCTTGTATAATAAGAAAAATTAAAAAATGGTGCAACCCACGTCCGTTTCAGGCCGGTGGTTTTGTTTATTACTCATCCAAAAACATGAACTCCATTATAACCCAAATCAAAAACACCTTTTAATAATTCATAATCATCTATCACACCATTTTCTACCAAAAACAAAAAATGGTGTTGGGTCTTCGAACAAAGAGTCGTAGAGACAATGGAGTGTTCGTTGAGTATCTAATCTCAATCAAGGAGCTAAAACCATGGCCAACAAGCCAAGTCCCTGCACAATGTGTCCTTCTCAAATGGGAAAACGGCGAAAACAACTCAGGCTCTTTCATCGCGGTTGTAGGCAAAGACACGATCATGTTCAACGAGTCCTTTAGGCTAACACTAACGTTAGAACCTAAAGTTGGATCCGACAATAAGTTCCACAAGAATCTTCTTGAACTTAATGTCTATGATGCTAAAAAGAAAGACAAGGGTGTCAAGAACAAGCTTCTTGGTTCGGCCTCGGTCAACCTCGCGGATTTCGGCGTCTTGACCAATTCTGTTCCCGTGGGAGCTCCGTTTACTTTCAAGAAAAGCTCGAGGAATGATGCTAACTCTGAGATTTACCTAACTGTTGAGCCGGCTGGAGAGGAGGATTACGATGAAGGAAACCGGAGTAGCTGTTCTTCGCAACCGAAAATGAGCTTTTCGAGAGGATCTGTGGATAAAGACGGTAGTGAGTTTAGTTTGGCGTCGTTAACGGACGATGATGATGATGTTTCGTCGGTGTCTTCTTCTACACGGAGAGTTTCTTTCTCAGCTATGTGTGATGCTAATCCCACGGTACTCATTTTTCATATTAGCGACGTAACACATTTTATTATTTTATATTTTTATACTCTTTTGATTAGTGACATTAGTGTTTCGAATTGGATCTAGCTAACGTACGCACGTCTATGTTCTTGGATATTCTTTTTTGAAGAATAATCATATAAAGAAGTCATTTTTATAAATGATTAGCACATATTCTCCAATAGTTTAACTAAATATTAATCATCCCTCTTTTCTAACTAGGATAAACAGAAATGTGGGTTTCTTTGCTAAATAACCTAATTTTTAGCAAAATTTACGAAAAAAATTGCGGTCGCAAAACCGTGAATAAGTGGTATTATTTTCGCTTGTGATAAAAATAAATAATATGATACAATGTGAAACATGATGTTAGCCTAAAAATCTATGTTATTTGAGAAAAAAAAAAAAAACACATGTCACAAATTAACTATTTACTACTAATTTTAACTGTCATTTTTGAAAATAAGAGGGTAAATTTTTATTGTTGCAAATAAAATGGTAGTTTTTTTGTTATAAATTTTCTTTTTTTGCGTAAGTGTATGATTTGTTAATTGAAATGGGTAATTTTTGTGATATCTTTTTATCACATTTTTTAAAAAATAGTTGACCAAGAATATAAATTTTAGAGTCGATAAAGATTACTCTCACATTTTTTATGTAAGAAAAGTACAAAATTGAGTTTCATTGGTGTATTCTTGAAAAAGTAAGACTTACATATTTTTTACCCATTGAATCAAAGCAGAACACAGAGACAGAGATGAACGGAGAAGAGAAGAAAGGTTGGAAACATGTAACGCTTAAGCACAGTAACAATGAAGCAGCACTTGTCTCCGAGATCGAGAATCTACTGAGAGAAGAAGAGAGAAAGAGACAGAGCAATCAAGTGGTCGTTGTAAATGATCAAAAACACAAGGATGATACAAATACCTTTCAGCTCAAGAAACAGTTCTCTGAGATCAGATCTGGTCCTTTATCATTACCTCCCGATGCAGCGCGAAAACAGATGAAACTTCGAACAAACACTCTTGCCTTAGGAAGAAAGACTCTAGGAATGGAAGGTGTTCCGAGGCTTAAACAGCTTAAGTCTATTCAGTTACATTTTGATGGAAGCAAAGATGATAGTCACAAAAAGGCGAGTGGAGTGAGCAACAAGGTAGGTTTAATAACTTCGCAGGATTCTAGAACAGAGTCGCTTGAAGATGAGTTGAAGGAAGCAGCGGCTCTTGAAGCAGCTGTTTACTCTGTGGTTGCTGAGCATAGTAGCTCCATGAGTAAGGTTCATGCTCCTGCTCGTCGTCTTGCTAGGTTTTATCTTCATGCTTGTAAAGGAAATGGCTTAGATCATTCTAAGAGAGCCAGCGCGGCTAGAGCCGCGGTTTCTGGATTGATATTGGTTTCTAAAGCATGTGGAAATGATGTTCCAAGGTATTGTGAATTTTGGTTGTTATCTCTATCCATATTATTTACTTGATGGTTACATCTTGGCATATGATAATTCTTGTATATTTATATAAACAGGTTAACGTTTTGGCTATCGAATTCGATTGTGCTTAGAACAATTTTAAGTCGCAATTTGGAGAAACTGAAGATTGTTTCTGATAAAGCCGGTTCAGATGAATGGGAAGATCCTCGAGCATTCCTTGCGGCTTTGGAGAAGTTCGAGTCTTGGATATTCTCCCGAGTTGTTAAATCAGTTTGGTGGCAGGTAATCAAAAGTACAAGTTTCAAATGGTTAGTAAAAAGTGTTTTCATCGAAAAAATTTAACGCGAAATGAATCTTATTGTAGAGTATGACGCCGCATATGCAATCTGCAGCGGTTAAAGGATCAATCTCGAGGAAAGTTTCGGGAAAAAGACGTTTAGGTCATAGGAACCAGGGACTCTATGCTATAGAGCTATGGAAGAATGCATTTAGAGCTGCCTGTGAAAGACTTTGTCCACTAAGAGGTTCAAGACAAGAGTGTGGTTGTCTACCTATGCTAGCTAAACTGGTAAGAGATTAACATTTGGTTACTGAAAACACTTAGCCACAGCCAGAATCAGAATGTTGAACTACATTTTGAAATTGCTTCTGAAATCAGGTGATGGAACAGTTAATCAGTAGACTTGATGTAGCAATGTTCAACGCGATACTCCGTGAGTCAGCGGGTGAAATGCCGACAGATCCCGTCTCTGATCCGATCAGTGACATAAATGTGCTCCCAATTCCAGCTGGAAAAGCAAGTTTTGGAGCTGGTGCACAGCTAAAAAACGCGGTACTTGAGCTCACTTGAACAAAGTGTTTGTTCTCAGTTACGAAAACATTCCTTCGGTATGTAATCGTATTGCTTTTGCAGATTGGAACTTGGTCCAGATGGCTTGAGGATCAATTCGAGCCAAGGGAGGACAAATCTGGTGGAAACAAAGATGAAGATAGCAATAATAAGGAGAGGCCAGAATGTGAAAATTTCAGATTGTTCCATCTACTTAACTCCTTAGGAGATCTAATGATGCTTCCATTCAAAATGCTTGCAGACAAATCCACAAGAAGAGAAGTAATTACTAATTAGTACTTAAAGACTCAGAACTCATTCTTCTTGTTCCAAAAACACTTGGCTAATTTTAGTTCATCTTGTTTCTGTCTTAAGGTTTGTCCAACACTTGGTCCACCTATAATAAAGAGAGTTCTTCGGAACTTTGTCCCCGATGAGTTTAACCCGCACAGAATCCCGAGAAGGCTATTCGATGTTCTGAATTCCGAGGTTAGAAAAACTGTCTTCATAATACCAATAATCTCTGTGTGAGTGTGTGTGTTCTTGAACCCTTTTGTCTTTAACTCAGGTCTCAACAGAGGAAGAAAATGGCTGCATCACAATCTTCCCTTGCGCTGCATCGCCCACGGTCTACTTAATGCCATCTGCAGATTTCATAAAACGCTTCATAAGAGACTTGAACAATCCTTCTTTATCAGAAACCGGATCATCGGTATTTAAGAAACAATACACAAGTGACGATGAGCTCGACGACTTAGATACATCCATTAACTCTATATTCTCTGCTCCTGGAACAACCAATTCATCAGAGTGGATGCCTAAAGGATATGGACGCAGAAAGACTGTAAGATATCAGCTCCTTAGAGAAATATGGAAAGAAGATGGATTACAATAACTCTTAAACTTTTTTGTCTCATATGTTTGATGAAAACACTTTCTAAGTTTCTTGGTTTATATGTATGAATTATACTTATGGCCTAAGAGAAACAAGTTGGTTTATAAAGAACTCAAAGTAGATGATAAGTAGCTAAAATGAAAACATTAGACAAAGTAGACTAATCAAGTAGGAACTCAAAGTCTCAGGTTGAACATTGCTCTTTAAGTCTCAATCTTTGGCTTCTTAAGTAGACGGCTTTGAGGAACACTTGTTGAAGCTGATTCCATAGAAAGAAGACCAGTGCTTAAGGCAGAGAATGTCACCAATGAAGCTGGTAATAACCGAACGGCCTGTAGTATGCAAAATAATGTTTACTAGGCAATGTTATATGTTGAAAATAAAGAAGAGTATTAACAATTATGTACCTCTTCTTTTCTGATGATGATCACTTGAACCTCAACATCGTCTAATCGGATCTTTTTTTCTTTTAGCAATCCAATGGTTGAGGTTGAATTCGAAGGTGTGATGATCAAATCATCAGTTACCATAAACTTTGTCCCTCTCTTCATAAATCCACCACTAGGTGTTGTTGTTGATTCATCAGTAGTGTTACTAACACCTTCAGATTTAGGATCTATCGAAATCACGGGCACGAGTTTATCCCATTCATAAACAAGT
Source organism: Erysimum cheiri (assembly GCA_900406345.1). Classification (NCBI taxonomy): domain Eukaryota; kingdom Viridiplantae; phylum Streptophyta; class Magnoliopsida; order Brassicales; family Brassicaceae; genus Erysimum; species Erysimum cheiri. The sequence continues at coordinate 13,003 of OVAQ01001075.1, read as the reverse complement.
GACTTACCGGAGTTTTCAGTTAACCGGTACTCTCTAAAATGATCCGCAGAGAAGGAAACATAACGGTAGTAAGTTGGTGGCTTATGGATAGTGACAACATCAAGAAGCTGCTTCTGACACTTGTAATACTGAGGAAGTACACATTTAGCTTCTCTTCCAGAATCAACACTCAAGTACCTGAAGCTACTGCACAAGTTCCCAATGCATCCAAGGACGGTTCCACTGCCGACTATTCCCCATACAGATTCTAGAGGTATGGCAAGAAAAGTGAAGAGAAGATCAACAAAGTCTTCATCACACTCAACAAACAGAACATTCCCTTCATTCTTCTTAACATATGCATTCAGCGTAATCGTTTGATCAGCTTTTGATTCCTCTCTTTCTTCACAGAAGGCAGGACTATGAATCCGCATCATACCATATGAGCTTTTCTTTTTCAGAAATGTATCGGTCAATGGAGTATCCGATGTGAATAAACACTCTAGCAAAGTCACTACCTACAAAGATAAAGAGAAACTAGCATAAGAACATGAAGTTAAAAAGTCTAGTATAAGCAAAGGATTACCTCTTCGAAATTAACGTCAAGAATCCTCTCAACTAACTTATCGCAATCCGTGTAGCCAAGATCTTTAAGAACATCAAGTGTTAACCCAACAGAAGTAACTTCCACTTTCAAATCATCGGTGATTACGAATGAAGTATGATCACTCTTAACAAATACTCCACCTTCAACACCATTTCCTCCTTCTCCTTTAAACTGAATCACTTCATCCATCAAATTCCCACAGCTACATTTCGAGGTATTAAAGTTGTTATACCGTTCACAACATTTCCCGCTACGCACAAACATAGGACACATAAAACACTTGGTAGCCTCAGAATCATCTATCCTCAGCTTAAGGTTCTGACATTTCTCATGATTCAAACTCCCCGGATACAAAAGCATTTGCTTACAAGCTTCAGTCCTGAAATGCTTCATACCCATACTCATAACACTTCCATAGATATTGTTGAAACAGCCTATTGCCATTGACTGTGACTTTTGACGCATCTCCATCAATCTAACAATTGTTCCCATTGGCAATGTCAAGAAACTAAAGAGAATATCGACAAAATCTTTACCCGCCTCAGCGAATACAACCTTGTTTTTCTCTTCATCTATGAGTAGTTTCAAGCTAATCACCGGATTCTCCAAAGTATCTGACATGGCTTGAGACAAGATCTGCATAGATTAAGTTGAAAAAGGTATCAAGAAACGTTTTTACACAGCCACGTTTGAGAGAAAAACAAAGTAACACTTCTACACATGTTAAAATATGTAATGAGGCTAACAATGAACAGAAACCTGATAAGAACATAGACTAACATTGCCTCAAAGAAATATGTTGTTGTGTTTAGAAACAGAGGAAACTACAAACACATCGGTTCTTGGACAAAAAAAAACATGAATATTCAACAGTATGAGCTATATATGCTACGAAAGATTTTACCTTGCTAATATGATTTTTGGGTTATAATTTCACAGTGAACCACTTCTTTTGAGAGGACTTTGAGATTTATATAAAAGTTAAGTGGAGGAAGATGAAGAGTTTAGAGAAGTCATATGTATATATATTAAAGGTTTGGGGGAGTGGAAGAGGCATCAATAACGAAGTGAATTGAATCCAAAGGTTAAAAAAAAGTTTAACTATAACCGTTCTAGTTCTCATAATAATTGATTATTCAAGATTTAAAAAGAGGATGGTTTTAGACTTTTAGTGGATTCAATGGATTTGATATTTTTTATATATTCACTTGCTTTTTCTTTCAGAATTTGATGTAATGACGTTTCTATACAAATAAGAAAATATTCAAAATGAAATATTTTGCTGCCTGGTTCCAATCTTTTATAAGATGCACAAACACATGGAGGTAGAGAAAACATTAGTGAAGTGTTTTCTAAGAAGCCGACAATTTATTCTGCTTATACACATCACCATAGAAGAAGAAGATAGGTTCTCTAGCGAGTTAATGGGTATGATCGAGAAGCTCCTCGCTTTTTCATGCTCTTGTTTTTCTTCTTGTAAAATGATTCATAGAGGATGGTCAGTGCTTGTACACAGATGAAATGCAATGAAGTTTGAGAGAAAGCAACTGTTTTTGAACGTTAAAGACTTAAAGAGTAGGCAAGAAAACGAGCATTAGAGGAGTTATTGACAAATCTAACCATAGATAATGATCCTGAGGAATATCACACTTAAAGTTTCTGGCTTTACCCATCGAACTAGTTCACTTCTATTCTAACACTAGAGTAAATTGTAACATAAATGTACCATCTTGCTCAATCACAACCAAGCTTATTGGCTCCTAATCAAGAACATATAACATAAAGTTGAAAGATCGATATAAATTTGAACTCATAAAAATCTGATATAAAGATCGATATAATCTGCAAATTTATTTAGTTTTTAGTTCCTAACACTATGTAACATAAATGTACCATCTTGCTCAATCACAACCAAGCTTATTGCCTCATAATCAAGAACCTATAACATAAGATTGAAAGATCGATATAAAATCCAAGAAACCGTCGAAAAAATTCGATTCCAAGAAACACTCAAAGTAGTATTCATAAAACAATAGCTACAAGAACACTACACAGCCCAAATATCACTAGAGGAGTTATCGACAAATGTAACCATAGATAATGATCCTGAGTAATATCACACTATGATCTCATTAAAGTTTCTGGCTTTACCCATCAAAAACTGGTTCACTTCTATTCTTACACTAGAGAAAATTGTCACATACATGTACCACAAAAGCTTTATCTTACTCAATCACAACCAAGCTTTCTTGGCTCATAATCAAGAACGTATAACATAAGATTGAAAGATCAAGACAAAATCCAAGAAACCTCGAAAAAAATCGATTCCAAAACACCAAACAAGTCTGCTTCAGAACAACTAGAAACACTCAAGTAACATTCATAGCTACAACACAGCCCAAATATCACTAGAGGAGTTATCTACAAATGTAACCATAGATAATGATCCCGAGTAATATCACACTATCTTATTAAAGTTTCTGTCTTTACCCATCAAACTGGTTACACTAGAGAAAATTGTAACATACATGTAGCACAAAAACTTTCATCTTGCTTAATCACAACCAAGCTTTATTGGCTCATAATCAAGAACGTGTAACATAAGAATGAAAGAGAGACAAAATCCAAGAAACCTCAAAAATTTCGATTCCAGAACACTAAACAAGTCTGCCACAAAAACTTTTATCTTGCTCAATCACAACCAAGCTCTATTGGCTCATAATCAAGAACGCATAACATACAACTGAAAGATCAAGACAAAATCCAAGAAACCGCAAAAAGATTCGATTCCAGAATACTAAACAAATCTGCTTCCAGAACAACTAGAAACACTCAAAGTAGTATTCATATAACAATAGCTACAAGAACACTACACAGCCCAAATATCACTTAAAATCACTCTGAGATATATCTAACAATACAAGAATTGGAAGAAACAAAATCTTAGAGAAAAATGAGAGAATTATACTTTTTAGGTTGAATCAGTCTTCGCTTTCCATTTACTGAAGAAATCATCAATACGGCGAGTCCCAGTCGGCGGCGGCGGAGGAGCTTTATTCGAAACCGATTTGGTGGATCTGACAGGTTGAGACGGAAGAGGAAGCGAATCGAGGAGGAAATCACTAGTAGGTTGGTGTCTTTTGACGGCGGTTCTCAGATGATCGAGATTAACGGTTTTACGCTTCTTCTCCGCCGTTACTATTGCTGATTTCTCGGCGAGGAAGTGGAGGAAAAGCTCGGTTGAGTAAGTGATGACGTGGAGAGCTTCGGAGTTGATTTTGTTGATGTCTTTGTCGAGTTTCATTATCTTCTTTACTCTTCCGATTGGAAACTCCGGTCGAATTGAAGTTTCTTCCGCCATTGAAAATTATGGAGGAATCACAAAAAAAGGTGTAATTAGTAAATATGTCTACAAATTTTAGGGTTTTTTTTCGTTTTAGGTAGCGCGGGAAAATGAAAATGAGTGACAAAATATCTAAAGTTTTTATACTATAAGACAAAATGACACATTCATGGAGAGGTAGGCATTTGAATACCCGTTCGGGTTCTGATTAAGTTTTTCCGGGTTGGAAAAAGAAAAACCTAAATCATCCAAAAGTATTCGCCATGGTGATACTCCCATCCCCGCCCCGACACTAGTAAGACTCATTGACAAGAATGTTCGGAATCGGTTTACCACAATCCGAACAGCCGGAAAACTTGAGGAGGGCCTCCGCTACTGGTTTCACACCCGCAACGGCTAACTTTCCTATTTGCTGTTATTTCTAAAAAATTCAAACACAAACTCAAAAAGCTGTAGCATTCATTGCAAAAACGACTTTTTGGTGAATAANAAAAAATTTTACATTCAAAAAAAAAAAAAAAAAAAAAAATATATGAATAATTCAGAAAGTATATATGGATAACATGAAACTAGGTAAAAAGGATTAATGAGTTTACTTTGGGTTTCGGTTCGGATCGGTTTCAGTAGGGCTCAGATTCCTACTTCGGGTTCAGATATTTTGCCTAGCCTCACATGTGGTCTTCCATGGGTTTACTACTTCTCTACAATACACCATGTTGTAGTCCCAAAGGTTTTTTTTTTTTGGGTACGATGTAGTCCCAAAGCTTTTGAACCTTGTTATGAATTCTTATTATATATATGCAAGAGAATTCCAATCATTTTTCCAATATGGGATATTTGGCAAATATGACACTTGAATAGCCCTCAAATAACAAAAAAGCTTTTAAGATAGCTCCAAGTGTCGTTAACTACACTCATTTGTGGCTGTAGGAAGCCTTTTTTTACTCAAAGACCATTTTTTTGAGAGACCATCCAATGTCATGTAGTAGCCTTGTTTCTTTTGGTTTTGGCTTCTGTCTCCTATGTGTTTGCCCTTTGTTGTGGCTGTTTTGCTCTTTTGTTTTCCCTTATCTTTTCAGGAATCGTAACCGATGTTCCCAATTTTAAAATTCATAGCCAAAACAGACCACACTGCCTAAACTAACCATCACAAGATTCACTACACTCTTCCTCTATAACATTTTGAGGTTCTTGTATCCTCCATTGGCCCAAGTGTCTGTTGAAACATCGCATGGCCACAGATTGAGTACTAGACATGAACCAAACACGGCCAACAAAGTCCATTTACCAAATCATCCACAACGATATCCTAAACTATTATTACACAAGAGAAGCTAACTTCTTGAATCTTTGAATCAAATCCATGATTTGAGCCACCATTAATGATAATTTGACTATGAACAGTAACAACCCAACACAAAAAGAAAAAAGCAATCATACAAGCTATGAATCTGTTCTCATCTATGTATATATATAATCATCTTACAAGACAGAGAGCGAGAGAGAGAGAAGAATCATTACAACAAGTATACAATTTTTTTGAGAATCAATAAGGACGATTCGGTGGTTGAACCGTGATTTGAGCCGGTAAAGGTCTACCGGTTCCAGAACCACCACAATTGTTACAAGCTGCACGACCCGAACCAGAACATCTACGACATCCAACATCACCATCAGACCAACGAGAACAGAAACACGTGACTCGTCCCGTACCGTTACAAGTCGGACAACGAGGGAACTGACCACCACCAGCCATAGGTTTTTGGTCTATGACCGATTTGATAAAAACCGCACCGGCTAAAACGCTAAGACCTGTGGCTAATTGGGTTATGACGATCGGACTCATTGTGGTTTCAAGAAGAGAGAGAGATTACCAATTTTGGGGATAACGTGAAAGTAAGAATCGTGATGAAACTGAAGAAGAGAGAGCCGTCGAAGAAAAGATTTTTTTTTTTGGTGTTCAGACAAAAGTGTGGTCTTATTTTATCTGATTTGGTTCGGTTTATTCTGTATTTCATTTTAAGTAAATGAATATACAATTTTTGGGAATAAGGAATGGTTGAGAAAGAACACACGTGGGCTAGTGAGGGTTAAGTTGTTGCGTGAGGAGATGAATGAACCAGCCGTAGAAGTTTGGAGATAGTCCAGTTTTGGATTTGGGTCACTATTGGGCCGACGAGGTAAATATCTTCTACATTATAAATTGTCGTGGGTACTTCTCCGGCGATGTTCGGTGATGCACTCTTCTCCACGAACAAGCCACGCGTCCAATGCAGCCGTACACGTGACCAATGATGGAAGATTAAGCAATTATCTTAACCACACGTATTTTCTTCCATTATTGGGCTTGACATTGGTAGTGGCCCATGTATAAATTTTGTTGTTTTTTGAGTGTGTGATATCTTTATCATCTTGAATTATTGCATTTGACATCTTTTAGTTCAATGTTTGTTAATTTTATTTTGCTTTGCTTGTTTGTTCATGCTTAATAGCTATGATTTGTTAACGTTATGAATTAAGTTCATTAGGATTTGTGTCTTGAAACCAAAAATCATCATCTAACTAGTTTAACTCGATTTTTTTTTGGTAAAATAGTTTAACTCGATTTATCATAACTTAGTGTTTATTCGCCCTTCTCTATAGATTGATCGATCCCTAAGTACTACATGATATAGCCACATAAATATATAATAATTATAATCCTAATGTATAACACAACAAAATCACTATTTATTGCTTGAAGATTCTGAATTTTTTATTGCTTGAAGTTTTTATTCATAAATTTTGTTGTTTTTTGAGTGTATAATATCTTTATCATCTTGAACTATTGCATTTGACATCTTTTAGTTCAATGTTGTTAATGTTATTTTGCTTTTCTTGTTTGTTCATGCTTAATAGCTATGATTTGTTAACGTTAGTTCATTAGGATTTGTGTCTTGAAACCAAAAATCATCATCTAACTAGTTTAACTCGATAGATCGCCTTTCTCTATAGATCGATCCCTAAGTACTACATGATATAGCCATCTATACTTGCCGTGGTGTGTGTTGGTCAAGGATAAAACTTGGTTGTGTCTAATTACTTGCAACATAAGAATCTAAATATTATGGTATAACAATCAATAATTAGGTATTTGTAATTTTTTCCAACACTTGTCGACTCTCTATAGGACAACCAAAAGAAGATACTTCAAATTCTAATTATATCCCAATAGGTATTAATTTGCTATGAACCCTTATCATATATATGTGTACTTAACATGATATATCATGCGTTTGATCAATTTCGTAGTTGCTACACTATCAAGAATTATAATCCTAATGTAACACAACAACTTGATTTTAACACAATTGTCAAAAGCTCTCTAACCCACAAAAATATTTGGACCAAAAACGAAGAGAGGATTCCACAGTTCCTATCTTAACTTAACACTATGCCTTCCTAATCCTTAAACATAAAAATATCTTATTAGGATTTAAAGGCATACATTTAATTTCAGTTATAAAACTGGTTCAAGCTGAAGTAGTTCTCATTAAACTGGCCTACCCCATTTCTATGCTGAGCGGTTGGGCCGTCAACCGCTGGTGGGTCTGGCTGCCAATAGCCGGACACTGAATTGAGTTGAGTCACAGACCGGTGAGCCACGGGTTGGAGGTTGCTTGTGGGATGGGGATCAAGTGAAAAACGTCTTGGTTGGTCAGAGGAAACCCATGATGTGGAATTTGACAGAAGAGAGAGAGCACCATCAAGGTCATGAGAAGCACCCATATGTGACGAGATTGTGACCTTTTCTAAAAATCCACATAAAACAAAGATCATCAAGAACATGAATACAACTAATGATCATATACTTGAGCCAAAGATAACACAAACCTTTACTGAATAACTCAGCTCTTGCGGTTTTAGTTTTCGGGTCCAACAGTCCAAATCCCAGCTTATTGGAAGTTTCTGTTTTTGCTGGTTGCGGTATTAACCCTCTTGATGGTATAGGCTTCGAACTTGGCCATAGAAACTTTTCCTCACTTCTTGGATGGATAAGTGCAAATCTGTTCCATACAAAATCCACCTGTTGTTTCCCATCTGCATACACAGAATGACAAAAGCATCTCCAATTCTCCATCAATGAGATTGTTGTGAACCCGAAACCGAAAGTACATGAACTGATATTTATCTAGAAAAGGGAAAAATATGCCTATTTCAGAGTTCATATAAGGATTAGAGATAAGTGATTGTTGTATATACCATATGTCCTTCCAGGATTTGGCTTGCGACGTCTTGCATTGTGATCTAAGAGACGCCGGCGACAGCTACGTTTCTTCTCATCAAACTCAGAGAGACAGTGGAACCTTTGGAGACCAAAAACCATAAAAGGTTATGAAGTCATTAAGGCTTTAGCTAACTGATTAAAACCATTTTTTCTCTTGAGAAAGACTAGCTTTTACCTGCTACATTGTTGGCAGAACCGACGTTCCACGCCACTCACAACAACTTTAGGGAACTTTGAATGGTTTTCACAAATCCTATGTTTCCGATGATAATCTTTAGCCGATGAAAGATCAAGATTACAGCCTTCAACTTGGCAATGAGGAGTTTGTAACCTCTGAGAAATGGATTTCGATTTCTTCACCGGAGAAACAGAAGACGAAGCGACACTCACTGGAAGCCCTAAACCTTTCGCATTCTCCACTTCCCAAAAGTCTTCAAAGTACGTTCGCTTACCGAGCTTTAAACCGAGAACCGGATCGCCAGAGCCAAAAGAAAGTTCAAGACTTGGAGAAGTATCAATCCCCTTTGCAAACTCTTCACTACTTCCCAATTCTCTAGGAAGACTTTCACAAGCTTCTGATGTAAAATTGTAAGTTCTCACTTCAGCTGATGAAGAGCTAATGGAAGTTGACTTTGAGCTTTTAGAGAAAGCATGAGCTAAATCAGAACCTGAACTACCACCAAATGCTACTGCAGTAAAGCTTGAAGAATAAAGTGAAGTACAATCAAACCCATCAATCTCCCACTCCATTGGTTTTAGCTTTCTAGGAATCTCAGCTGATGAAGTACCAAAAGATATTAAATTTTCCCATTCCCATTGCGACGATGGCTTCGCATTACACTCCATTAGACACTAACCACCAAAGATCTGAAAGAATAAAAAATTTCATAAGAAACTAACTACCAAAATGAATAGAGTAATAATTCCTCTCTAAAATTTGAACTTTTTGGTTACAAAAAAAAATCAACATATGACAAAGAAAAGACCCAAAATGTGTGAACTCTGGTTTATCAAATATATGGAGAACCAAATTTGAATCTTGTAAGGAATCTACTTATGTAAGAAAGAGCATACATAGATGCTAATGACAATCTTGAACATAATACTTAGTCTATTTTTTTCACTCTGGTAGAAACCAGAATCTCTATACTCTTCATCCTAGGTTCTCTGATTTGCCCAAATCTCTATACTCTTTATTTACCAAAAACAGATCTCTAAGAAGCTTCATATCTTCCACTATTTACTACAGAACCATAGTTTACTAAAAGCATAACAACTTGCAAAGTCAAAAGAGTACACATAAAACTTCAACCTAAGAGAAATTCCTCATTTATCTTCTCTGTTATTTGCAGAGATAAAAGTACAAAAAATCAACAGATCACAGACACCACAACATACCTCCAAAAAAAAACTTAATGGATCTCTGAGGAAGAAGAAAAATTCTCTGTTATTTTTTCTTTTCTTTTAAAATTTTTTTAGTAAGTTTCCATCACAAATTTTCATCCACATTTATAACAACAACAACAACAAAAAAGATACCATCATTTTTTTCATCACAAACTTTCTTTTTTGGCTCACCAATAATTCACATTCATTGGGGGGCTAAAAATCCTTCAAGATGTAGGACCATTTCATTATCAAAAGCTGTTTACAGATGCGTATTTTAAACTACTCAGCTGTCAAAATCATCTCTTTATTATCACATTCCGTAACATTTGTCTACTATACATCACTCTACTAATTTGCTCAACACATCTCAACTCACTAATTTACAAAACCCTTATAGTAAAAAAAACCTTCTCTTACACATATATTTTGGTAATGAGATCCATAAGACTTATGAGCAACATTTCTAGAGAAAGTGAGTTTTTTTAAAAACCAAAAAAAAAAAAAAGAAGAGGCTATTAGGGTTTTATTTAGATCCATAAATAGATGCAAAAAATTGGTCACTTTTACTCACTCTGTCTTTGATTATGATGTTATTTTTGTATGTAGTGAAAATAAAAATTGGAAATATATATTGAGAAAGAGAGAGAGAGATAGTAATAAAGTTGCAAAATCTAAGCCGCAAATGTATGTCTCACCATTTATGGTAAAAAAAAATCTTTCACCTCCAATATTATCATCAGTTTCATAACTTTTTTTTTTCTTTNTAAATACATAGCCAAATATATATACTTTAGGTTATAAGATTTACAAGAACATACAAAAATTAAAAGATGGGTACCTGCTGATTAGTGAATTAAGGAAGGATCTTGTAGTCAATAGAGTAAAGCTTCCATTTTTGGCTTAACACAATACTGTCAAAGAGCAGAGAGAGAGAGATAGAGAGAAGAAGAAGAAAGAGAGAGAGCGAGAGAGCATGTGGTGTGTGCAAAGCTAAAGTACCAAGTTGGAAGATGGGAGGGGTCAAACTACT
>OVAQ01001074.1:0-21344 GCA_900406345.1 Erysimum cheiri | reverse complement strand
ACCTAAATGCTCTATCTTCATGTCCTTTTGACCTAAGATTTCCGAGAGAAATTGTTCCGCCCAACTCAACTTCATGCCATAGTCGTCCCGACTGGTTCTTTTATAAGATACGGAAGCGCGATGGGGGAATTGGCTAGAGAGTTGACTGAAAAGAGCTCTTGTTATGGTACTCTTACCAATCCCTGAAGTCCCCAAAATCCCGACCATTCTAGCTTCCTCGGATTCCCAGCACAACATTGAATTCATTGCCTCTATATGAGCTTCAATTCCAACGAAGTCGCCAAAACAATTGGATAGTGTAATAAGTTTATGTGAAACATCATTAGCTATCTTTTCAACCATGGCTGCTTCATTAGGCCTAATAACCAATAGTCAATTGTGTTATTAAAGAGGCACCCCTAAAAGCACAATCNCTAAAGAAAAAAAAAAAAAAAAAAAAAAAAAAAAAAAAAACATACCAGTTCCGAAGATCCTCTCCGGCCATATTTGCTACATCTGATAGAGCTTGCATCCAACTTTGTTTCTGATCCTCTGGTTTGCCCTCACATGTCTTTTCAAAGACCTTTCCAAAGTCCCCGGTCTGTTTTCTAACTTCCGAAGGATCAACGGTGTGGAAAACCGGAATCACCATTTGATCCAAATCCTTAGAGCACTTGTGTATCTCAACCAATTCATTCAAGCACCACGTGGAAGAAGCATATTTCTTGGAGAAGACGACGATTGAGATCCTCGATTCTCTTATAGCTAATAAGAGCTCAGGGGCTATCAGGCGGCTTCTCTCGATCCCATGATCAATGAATGTGTTGATTGATTTGCGGTCGAGCTCCTTGAGTAGATGGCTGAGGAATGATTTGCGGACATCTTCACCGCTGAAGCTCGGAAAAACGTCGTACCTTCGGCTGCGAGAAAAAGAAGAAGAAGAAGAAGCCATAGAGAAGAGATAGTGAGAGGGAGCAGAAACTTCCCCTTCCTTTCTTCTAACACGATGACGAAACTTCGCATTCCTTTCTTGGAAGACTTGCAGAGAAGACTTATCTTTTAATTGGTTGGTTATATGTATGAGAAATTGTCACTTTCTAGAAATTTATTGTAGAACGAGTCCTTAACATTATTTCCTACCAATGTGTGGTGTGGACTGGGGAGTGAAGATTTTTATATTAAGTTTTGTTATATACTTTACACTTGTAATATTAGTTTAGCGTTTGACCTACTACGTCAGCAACCACTGAAAGCTGCGATTGCGTTTGCTGCTGTTTAAGAGGCCTTTGTTTTCTAATGGTTTCATGGATGGGATGGAAGAAGTGGTGCTTGAGAGCATCCTCTGCGCTGATCCGTTGCCTAGGGTTAACGGTCAAACACTTATCAACGAGGTCAATGAGCGACCGTGGAATCGCGTCTAGAAACTCTCTGCGTTTTGTGTTGAGTTCGCACCATTTTCTCAACTCCATTCCCTTCAAGTACCTTGACTCGTACAATTCCTGGAACAGCACATATTTCTACGTGAATTCGTCGCTCACAATCATGTATCTAAACAATTTATCCGATAACGTAATTTATCATGTTTTGGGAGTGCGGTAGAGGCAATAGAAAACCAAAAGCTAAATGTGAAAAACCTATTATTTGACATTTGAATAGAAATGCTGGTGGTAAAGAAAACCAGAGCATGCATGTGTGTAGCTATGATATGCGACAAATGCAGCAATGGATGAATGGAGAGTTTAGAAGGGTGATAAGATGAGATTATTACCTCAGGGAAAGAAGATTCACGGTTGTGCAGTTTGGCGACTTCCCATAACTCTTCACTGCCTCGTAGCTGCGCGATGTCCTTTATGTTCCTGAGAATCACATGGTTGTCGTAAGAAGGCAAGAAAGAAAAAAGAGTGGAATTGAGTGATGGCGGATTTAGTCAAGTCAGATCTTAACTGTTCAGGGTCACCAGTGAAAGGTGTCCTTCCCATCATGAGGTATAACAATGTAACTCCTGCAGACCACACGTCTATCTTAGGTCCTTGGTGCAAAGATCTGAAGCAAACCTGCACAAGCCAGTTCATCCCCAGAGAATTAGTTTTCCCATCCTAGATATTCTAATGAGTAGCTCGGCCTGCATCTTTAGTTTCAAGGCACAAAGTTTATATAATTTATAATTCACATTTGGATTTAACTAGTAACTCGGAAGCCTAAACCCACTTGCATTCTTGACCGTTTAAGCAAAGCTTTAGAGGATGTGAGCAATAGTTACAGTTAGCGTACCTCTGGAGCTCGGAATCCTTTGGTTCCTGAGCAAGGACCGTCCTTCTTCTGATTTACATCCCCTAGTAAAGTCAGAAACAAATTCTTAATGTTCAAGTTGAACTGATCTGAAATAAAAACAAGAGTCAACAACAATTACGCCAGAAATGCACCTTCTTCAGGCCGACCGTTAGAGCGCAGCGGCATTGGGGTCAGATAAAGAAGCTCCTTCTCAGTTTTCCCTGGAAGAGCAGCAACACGTTTTCTCATAGACGTAGGAGCTCTGGGTGAGACTTCACGGTTTAGAATTGGACCAGACATTGTCTCCTGCAGAAAGTTTAAAAGCTCTTTCCTTCCATGACATGGCAAAGGCTCTCTCCTCTTTTCACCTAAAGGGTGGTTCCTTGTGCTGCTCACATCTTTGGCCGAAGTTAAGCCAGACCCTTCTGCGCCTTGGCTATTGAATCTCTCCCATCTACTCATGTCATTCCGAGCTCTTATCTTTCCCGCTGCTTTCTTTAGACTATTGGGCGCTAGAGTTTTCTGAGAAGATTTATTGGTCACTCGGTTTGTCTCGTCAGGTGATTTAACCAATGTATGATGCTTCTTGCTGGCGGTTGGAAGATTTGAAACTGCTTTTGATTTGTCTACAGGACATACAAAGAGATAGCTTGTTAGTTTCCAAACTTATAGCCAAATAAAGCACATATGCATGAAGGGGGAAGTTTACCTGCTCTCCTGTACTTCTGGTGCAAATCCTAATTAAGCCATACAAAAAAGAAAAATATTAATATCAGTGGATGGGAATATAACACAAAATATGAACATAAATATTTGTGTGAGCTTTTTCAGTGCTTCTGTTAGACACTGGCCTTGGTCTTGAATAAGCAGGTTTTGTTACCCCATATTCTATTATAAGAAACACTAACCAGTAACTGTTGCTAGAAAAGTATTGATAAGAAGAATGCTAACCATGGCGAGGTTAAAATCAATTAGATAGCCTTTGTTGGCCTTCCTGGAGAAGAGGAAGTTGCCTGGCTTAACATCCCTATGAACAACACCCTTCAAGATTGCAGAAGAAAAACCATTGAACTGGTTAGTTGCGTGATTGAAATATGAATGCCCAAAATTTTAGTCCTAAATATGCATTACCTGCTTATGAAGACTTGACAGAGCTTTGAACATGCAGTAGCCATAGGACTGTAGCTGATACACGTCTACTTCTCTCTTCAATAAATCAGGTCTGTCATGTTCAAGGTGCTCAAGGATGATGCAATCCGAATCTCCATTCTTGAGACAGCCTTCATACTTTATTATAAAGTTTTTCCCCCTAAATGAACGAACATTTAGGAAATTTCAGATCTTTAGGTTTATAAGTGTGACAGGTTCATTGCCAGATCATGCTTAGTTACTTACCCAAAACGCTCCAGCATTCTGATTTCATTATTAACATAGTGTTTCTGAGCACCAGCGTGAGGGCCTGCATGGAAAACACATGAGTCAAGTCTTCCAACTAAAAACACTGATGCAGTGAAAAAATCTAGCGATATATCATTTTGTTTCCATACATTTAATGGCAAGCTCTGTTCCATCAGTTTTCCTCTTTGCCTTATAAACAACTCCATAGCCACCTGCAATTGGATTTCACCAGTGATCAGTCGATAACCAATTAAGTTGTTTCAACAGAACGGCGAATAAAGATAAAATAGCCATGAAATACATACCTGAACCTTCTTCCTCTACGATGGTGTATAAATCAAAATCTGGAAATGTGCTATGTTTTGACTGATCCTAACCAACAAACATGAGAAATTTTAAAATAGTGCCTAAATGCAAAAATTCGATGCAAGCTGTTTAAATGAAGGCCATAAGAAAAACTAGGATTGCAAAGGGCTCACTCTAGATGAAAGATTCATGTCTACCTTCTGATCTCTAGGTTGAACGCAGTTAAAACTCTGCTTTGACTTCTGGGTAGCTTTAGTTTTCCCGGTGTGTTTTTTCTCAGGAGAACAGCTGTGCGCTTTGCTGTTTCCCGGAGATTTGCACTGATCCTGAGTTTTTTGTACCAAAGATTCATCTTGATCAGCTGTTGTCGCAGAAGGCTTCAAAGGCAGCTCTCTGACAGGGGTGCTAAAGATGTCTACAGCGTGGTCTTCTTCCTTTAATGGGTTACAACTCAAGACAAGCAAATCTTCCGTGTCCTCCACAATCTGCACTGATCTTAAATCACTTTCTGATGGCATCAAAGAGGTAGCGGGATCGGACTGCACACAGTGAGTTTGTATCTCCCCCTTAGGGAAGGCATCCTTCCTATTTTTATCCTCACCGTCTACAAATAACATTTGGTTGTCAGCAATTTGAAAATCTCCAATCTCAAGTTGCTCACAACATCCAGCTTCCCTAGGAGATGGCGAATCTTGCTTGCTTTCCTCCAAGCAATGAATAGGATTGGCATCCACTGAAGCATTGACGAAAATCTCGCAACCAAATATTCGAGTCCGTGGACCAGACCGAGGATTATGGTCGTAAGCCACTATTTCTCGATTATTATTTGTACTTAACATTAAACGCGAAGCTTGGGATTCAAAAGCTATAAGAGTCCCAAGCATAGACCCGTTGCCAAAGGTTCTGATGTCGTTAGCTCTGCTATCCATTAAAGAGTAATTCATCTAGAAAAAGAAAATCAATAACACAATAAATCAATCCCCCATTTTTTTAAACTCAATGATACCGTGAGAGTTCATATTTCTTATAAAGATTACTTACATTGTTTTCATCCATTCGGCTTCTTTTGGGCAATGGCATGAACTGTAGCTCCTCTTGTTCCTCATTCTCTGATACATTTCATAAATAACCCAGAATGGAGAAGAAAATCACTATGTTAGTGTGACCACTAAACCACAGTATCAGATGCTAAATAACGACTGACTGAAAAAATGCAAAAACTTAGTACCTCTCATATGCCTAAGACCATTTCGCTCTAGCTTGGTAAATCTCGAATCCATAAATTGCCTTAATTGCTCAAACAGAACATCTTCCGATAGACCCAAACTACAGGCGAAACTGGCCGGAGCGGAGAGAAACTCGCACGAGAGAGTCACGGTGAATCCATCTCCGGCAAGGGAAATAGGGGAATTAGGGATCGAGCAAAGAAACTTAACGAACTCAGGAGAAGCTTGAAAATGTTGCCACCGTGAACAAAGATCTATAACAGATTCTGGATAGCCAACAGAAAGTAGGAGACGACATAGCTCCAAGGCTTGCCGATAATAGCAAAGCTCGTCGTTGCGGTCTGACTCGGAGAGACCAAGGGCTACGAGCTCTCTTACGGCTGTAGAACTCAAGAATTGACGCGGTCCCGAGCCTTCTGACATTGCAAATGCTGTGAATCTGAGTGGAGAGATAGAGAGAAGCTAGGGATTTGAGAATTTGAGATTTGGGGGCAAATGGAGAACGAGCGGGAGAATGGCACGTGCGGTACGTGTGAGGTTTGTTTTGAGTTTATTTGTACTAAATGTTCCCGCCCTCAATTCTTTGCCACCTGGATAATTACGGCCCCATGCGTCTACAGGCCCATTTTAAATGAGCCCATATAACAATTTTTTTTTTTATGCACCTGTAAACCAAAATTCGTTTCATGGCATGAAACTTGAAACATATCATGGCTTAGTGAATGACTGAATTCAAGTTATTTTTCTCATGATTGGTGTCTCTATGCATAGACGGCTAGACCTCGATGCCAATCAGTTTTATGATTTTTATATATAATTATTTTTAATTGTATACATCTTTTAGTATTTTTCCCTTACCAAAAAAAAAAAATCTTTTAGTATTTTTCATTAAATTTTTTTCTTTTCAAATCATTATAAATATATATATTAGCTGTTTTTTAGTTACCGATTTGGTTACGACTGAGACATTTGGGTATTTTTGATCTTTTAGAGAGCCTGCTTTTTTATTAGCGTAAAATTTCAGACTGAAACCTAAACTATTCTCCACATAAAAAATTTGGTAATTTTGTTGTTTAATACACTTTTATAGTGGCCAATCATTCAACAACCATATTCAAACTTGTTGTAATCTGAAGAAACCCATTCAATTTACAACATACAAAAAAAAAAAACTGGAGTTCATAATTATAGAAAACAATCATATCCTTGTCGATTTCAAATTAAATGAATCCTGTTAATTAAATATATGCATGCATGAAGTGTATGAACATGATATATGTATATATCAATATTCAATGTATGTATGTATGTATGGATGGATGGATAGAAGATGTGCACCTTTGATGGTATAATGTAAAGATGGATAAAATAGTAAATGAGGGCTAGTGCTCGTGAGAGACAAAGAAAAGGGTATGGGGTAACCAAAATGTCGGTTAGTGGTTGCGGACATAATATTGGCCGTGGACACTGGAGGTTATTAGGCTGTGTGACCACTGACCAAATAGTACAGATGGTCCCTTTTCTTTTTTGTTTTTAGTTTTGTAACATTTTTTTTTTTGTAACATAGCATTATGGTCTTTTATCTTTTCCTAAGAAATTTGTTTAATTTNCCTTTTCTTTTTTGTTTTTAGTTTTGTAACATTTTTTTTTTTTGTAACATAGCATTATGGTCTTTTATCTTTTCCTAAGAAATTTGTTTAATTATTTTCTCTGACAATATGATAGGATATCTTGATATAGTTATAGTGTTCTGTTAAATTTTCAAAAAGCAAAATGAACATCGTTCTAGCATATCAATGGCTAACATCATTAATGACCTGTTCTAATAAATTTGACATGGTCCCTTAAACCAACCCGTGAATCCGATTGATCGTTCCACTATGAGTCTATTGTCTTTCAAAGTAATATAAAGAATAAAATAAAAGCCATTGTAATCATAATAGCCTCATTTCCATATATATTGACTATTCTATCTGTACCTCCAAAGAGATTTCACTTTGGAATTTTCATCTTTTTTTCTTTCCAATATGTGGAGGAAACTAAATCAGCATCTCATACCTATCCATCGACTTATACGTGTCACACAATGCACCCAACGATCCACAAATAATCTCTAATATATACCCTAATAGCACAAAGAACCTTCACTTTTCTCTCCAATTCTTTCTTTTACTATTCTCACATATCTCCCTCTATATATATATCATTTTACATTAACCACTATTCAACACACAAACACGCATAACCATGGCCTCTTCTTCACAAGCCTTCCTTTTGCTCGCATTGTCTATGGTTTTCATCCCTTTCTCTTTAGCTCAAGCTCCCATGATGGCTCCTTCTGGCTCAATGTCCATGCCGCCTATGTCTAGCGGCGGCGGTGGAAGCTCGGTACCTCCTCCGGCGATGTCTCCTATGCCAATGATGACTCCACCACCTATGCCAATGATGACTCCACCACCCATGACCATGGCTCCACCACCTATGTCTATGGCTCCACCACCAATGCCCATGGCTCCACCACCAATGCCTATGGCTTCACCACCAATGATGCCTATGACTCCATCTACAAGCCCAATGGTCCCAAGCCCAAGCCCATTAACAGTTCCCGACATGGCTTCGCCGCCGATGCCACCAGGAATGGAATCTGCTCCTTCTCCGGGACCCATGCCACCGGCAATGGCCTCGCCGGATTCCGGAGCTTTCAATGTTAGAAACAACGTTGTAACACTCTCATGCGTTATTGGAGTTGTTGCAGCCCATTTTCTCCTCGTTTGAGATGATTATGGAATTCGTCAGCATCGTTTTCGTGTAATTTACTTTCATTTTTTTCCTCGAATTATTAGTGTTCATCATTTTATCATATTTGAATTTGTGTTTGATATGTACGATTCAGACATTTATTTGCAATATTTGCTTAATAGTTTTATCGTTGACTCTAGTTGAAGAGAGACTTTGTATATGAGATGCAAATTCATATCTTCTACTTAGATTGTCACGGAACATTACATTCGTAGTCATATGACATAAATATGGTTACAAGGACAATAACACAATACATCAATACCTCTCCAAATACCGATGTATATAATCACAAGAAAAAGGAAAAAAGAGAAACGTTTTTACATTTACATACTCTCTAGGAAATTCTTTTTAACAAAGAAAATAACGTTATTCAGAAATGCCCAACCTTAAAAGTGATGAACCAAGGAAAAAGCAAAAAATTGCTACGACAAACTGTGTCATTGTAATTTTCTATAGAATAATTCTACTTCTCTCTATCGTATAGATTACGTTTATTTATCTTTTCATTTCATAAATGTATAGAATACATGAATAATATTCAAATTTACTGAAAAAAACGAGAAAATTCCAAGAATGTTGTATTTGAAAGAGAGTGGGTATAGGTATAGTGAATAAATGGTAGGGAATAGAGATATGCCCCGACCCAAGAGGACAGCTAAACAGAAAGTGACGTCCACATGACTGTCTTTTTCAATTGCCCCTACCATTGATTTTCCAATGTAAATCTTACGTTGAAAAAAGCATTGTAGAATCTCATACAAATATTCGCACTATCTTGAACGTATATGCATTAATCTTAAGTCATGTTAAAATTTTAAAATAGATGCCTAATAAATTTTAAAATTAAGGAGAGGCAAAAAAATTGTAAACAAATTTGTATAATCTTACACCTCAGATTGCTCTTTTTGTAGAATTTTAGGATTAAAAGCTACGCATCGTGCGTGAACCTCAGACCGACGACAATAAGTATTCTTCCATGGTACTTTAGAGGCAAAAATGGCATGCAACGTTTTCACTTTGACATTAACTCATGTAAGATGGGGCTAATGTACCACTTTAGGTTCCCTACAAATGAAGTCAATGAACCTCTCTCTATCTGAATTGGACTACGAGCATGACAATTTCAGTTTTGCTACCATGAGTCCATGACATTTCTTGTAGCTGTAACATGTATACTCCTTATTCCCACAGAGAAATTTTTCCCATTCCGGTCGACGATTAAAGGATGTGGTGTAGAACTCTGGCACATCAATCCATATCCAAATGATATGTAGTAGAGTATAATAACTGAAACTGAGTCCAACTTGAGATTGTCATATTTAATCCAGGGAACTAAAAATCTTACTACTAACTTTTCATAGTGATAACGACTTGATGGTTTCATAGTTTTTTTCATACTAACCAGTTTTTCTCCATATCCAAATGATATGTAGAGTGTATAATAACTGAAACTGAGTCCAACTTGAGATTGTCATATTTAATTCAGGGAACTAAAAATCTTACTACTAACTTTTCATAGTGATAACGACTTGATGGTTTCATAGTTTTTTTCATACTAACCAGTTTTTCTCCTGCAAATGAAGAAGAATATTTGGAGAAACTTCCAACTGATACTGCTGAGAATGGACTCAGGGGCGAGTGCTTCTACAAATCACAAACTACTTTTTGTGTTGATAAATCTCAAAAAAATGACTACAATAACGTGTTTTTATACACACTAAAACAATCTCACTCGTGTCACTTCTCAAAGATGAACCAAAGTAACAGGACTCTCGTGTGAATTGAACAAAATATATCAAACAAGCGGTCTCATACTTGTGATGCCACTCTTTTTGTACAGCTCTTGGGGACGTGAATACTATGGAAGTTTGGTCCCTTTGGAACAGTTGCAGGTCTTTTCTCCCCTGAAGCAACAACACAAACAGAAGGTTTGTTGATGGTTGCAACATCTTCCGTAGAATCTCCATTCATTGTTTTAGTTTCCTCCATAGTTTCAATTCCTTTACTTGCGTCTTGCTTCTTTCTACCTAATGCAACCCTGCGGAAAGGCAAAAGAATTGTAGGATTACATGCTGAGGAAAGGTTACTGTATATGACAAGTCAAAACGCTTTTGCCCGGTTATCTCAAGTGAGAGACTACACTTTGTTTTCTGATCAAGCAGTTTTTACCTCTTGCAATTCATCATATTTTCAGAGACAAGTGTTGTGGATGTTCCTCTTGAAGCTTTTACCCGGGAAGTTGTGTTCTTCTCCAACTGCGGTTGAGATTATTATTATAACACAATAAAAGAAACACTCACACGATGAATAGACAGTGATATGCTTCAGGAAGAACTTACTCGAACTGGTTGATGTTTTGGACCCAAGTTTTCACCATGGAATCCCATAATGCTTGGAGTTTCTTCTTTGGCAAGAGTACATTGTGGTTTCTTCTCCGTATTTGCTTCCTTGAGAATTCTTCTTTCCTATAAAATTGTAAATTTTTTACCATCAGGAAAAAAGAAACAGAGTTGCATATTAGAGAATAGACATCTTTGGTGAGTTGTATTATTGCACATCATACATCGGTTCTAAGTCGAAAAGGCTTTGGATGAGTGAGCTTAGGTTTTGTATACTTGACACGGGTACTAGCCGCCGAGACAGTCTTGCCATTGAAACACTTATCTGCTACTGTCGTAATCTGGTTCATACAAATACATATAAATACACAGAAGATGATAGTGTAGCCCAATTAGAACTAAGCATAAGGTACTTAGGCTATGTAACATACCTTTTGAGTAGTTTGACAAATTTGTTTCTTGCCAAAGACTTTCTTTTTCAACAGAGGATAGGTGGCTTGGTCGACTTTTCTGCAAGATTCACACAAAACAAGTATATCTGTGAGGTGATGTGCAAATAGAACCCAAAGTAAGAGAAATAAACAACATTTTCCCCACCTGTTATTGTCCAAGACTGAAGAATTTTCCTTATCGCCTTCTCTATCGACATGTGCTGCATTAGTAGCATTTTCTTTGTCCTCACACTCCAATGCTAATGCATTTCCCTTGTCTTCAATCTTTGCAGTCTCACATTGCTTTGCTTTATCCACTCCACTCTCCTTCATTGCAGAAATATCTTCTCTATCGACCTCCGCTGCAGTAGTAGCATTCTCTTTGTCATCACACTCCAAAACTAATGCGTTTTCCTTTTCTTCATTTCCACTACATTTTTCACTCCTTGGCAAACTACTTGCGCAGCACAAAGATTGATTCTCAAGTTCCATGCCATTAGCTTCGTTAGCTTTAGAAGGATCAGAGGAAAGCAAAGGCTCTTCCTTTTCCTTAACTCTCTTCTTCAAAGTACCAGGAGCTATCGCTTTTTCATCAATCTGTTTCTGTGATCGCAAAGAATCAAACACTCGGCTCTTCACCTCTCGTGTTTTGAGTGGTTTTCTAGATGGAACTGAATTCACAACCTTATGATTAACCCCTAAACCATTACTTTTGTTTTCAATCTCAAGCTTCCTCATCCCATTACACAACTTCTTCACAGAGGAACTAAGCTCCACCGATCTCTTTAGTTTCACCAACTTCTTTGGAGATTGAAACACCAAGGCCTTTGCAACAACTCTGTTTCCCGACTCCTTGACTGTTGCATTTCTCGGATTCTGTACACTCCGAAAAGCTGCTGGACTCTGCCTTTGCTTCTTTCTCTCAGTTAATGCCTTCTGAGGAACTGATGAGATAGCTGATGACTCTTTTCCTTTTACCTTTGCCTTTGGAGTCACACTCTTGTTTGTGGAAACTACTTTTACTTCTTTTGACCTGATCGGACCATTACCCTTCTGAAGGATTGATGAGATCATAGCCAATTTAGACACACGTGATCTCGAGGGCTTCGCAGGAACCGTGTTGGGACATTTAGGCTCAACACTGTAATCACAAAAGTATGTAGAACAATGTAACGTTAACCACACATTACCGTGATGATCTCTCTAAGGTAAGAACACATTTCTCATAGTTTGAATTTCATTACCTGAAATCCTTTTTATAAAGAGCTTTTCGAAGACGAACGCTTGGACTCCTCGCTGCCATGACCTAGTAAAGTCTTGAGTTGATGAATCTTTTCAAACGTGATCAAATTAAGGAAGGAAACGGAAAAAAGTTTGAATTTTTCAGCTAACCCGAAGAACGAATTGTTTGTAGATTGCTTCGGAATCCATAAATTCTTCATGCTTCTGATCACATCCTAAGTACACATTATCACCATGAAACCACAAAGGATCAAAACACAATCTAGCCAAAATCAAACCCAGAAAACTGTTCACTAAATCCCTAATTTAGCAATTTCCAGAAAAATCTTATAATCAAATTTCCCAGATCTCAGGAACATTAATAGTAATAATACTAATGATTGATTCGAATTTTCGAATTTTCGAAAAATGTAAAGAGAGTGAATAAGATTCTGACCAACTCTGGAACAGAACCAGTAACGATCATCTCCTTCAGGGCGATGATCTGGTGCGGTGAGGTCTACAAACTTGGGTGCTTCTATCGTCTCGTAGAAGTCTTCTTCGTTAAATTCATCCACTATCATATGCTCGAATGCCTCCATTACCACTAAAATGATCAGAAAATTAGAGATTCACTGAGATAATGAGAGGACCAAAGAGAGAGAGAGAGAGAGAGTGATGTCTAATTTGGTGCGTGTCTCTGTCTGTCTAGCTCAGACAAATTGAAGCATCCTTCACAAAACTAGCCGTTAAGAGGAAATGATTGTAATAATGGTCTCTTTCCAGGGTTATTTTCGTCTCTACTGTGATTTTGAGCTTCGACGCATCTTTTCCATTGCGAGTTAAAGTAAAATCTGAAGGAAAGAGGATAATGAAGAAAGCAAACCGGTTCATTTAAACCGGTTTCTCCATACCAAACCTTGAAAACTTCTATTTATGTTTTTAACCCTGTTAAAGACTCTTATTAACCTCAATCATCAATCATTGAGGCAGGAATATTTCTTGTTTCTTTGCAAATTATTTTTGTTTTGTTTTCTTTGACAGATTCAAAAGTAATAATATTCGACTGTGTCGAAGTAAATTCAGATATTCAATATGAAATCGTTATTCCGATCAAGATTATTTAGTTCAGTTTAAAGAGTTTGGAGCCTAGTAATAAATTTCAGTTTCACGCATACAAACAAGAATTGATCAAAGGAATTTATTTTAAACGGCTACTTGTGACTTGTGAGACTGTCGAGAATCTAACAACGGCTACATGTGACTTTTAAAGTTTAAAGCTAAACGAGCTTTTGACAAGACGTATCGGGCTGGGCCACGTTCCGAAAAAAAGTTAGCCACAAATTATGAAGGCCCATTCTAAGCCCAGGAAACGAGAGAGAACCAAATCAATCTTTTGGTATATCCNAAAGCTAAACGAGCTTTTGACAAGACGTATCGGGCTGGGCCAAGTTCCGAAAAAAAGTTAGCCACAAATTATGAAGTCCCATTTTAAGCCCAGGAAATAGCCACAAATTATGAAGGCCCATTCTAAGCCCAGGAAACGAGAGAGAACCAAATCAATCTTTTGGTATATCCTTGAAGTCAAAGTGAGAGAGATCGGTGACGGAGTTTTCTTGCCGCCGGAGCCGGAATTCGTCAGACTACTGTAGCAACTGCAATTTCGAGCGGAGTTTCTCTGTGTACTCCAAATTGTGTTCTTCGTTGCGGCTTTGTCGCTTGTGTGATTGCAGAGCCAAGTCTATTTGAGTTATCCCGTTTGCGCAATCTCGTCTTTCGCCGTTTCCGATTTCTAGCGACTACGTCTCTTTCGATCGATTATTTTTTGCTATCAGTTGAGGTTAGTTTCATGATTCCACTTGTGTATTCTCTTTTCGATTACCTCTGAACTAATTTGCTGGGCGTGGACCTGCATTTTCGTAGTGTCTTCGATGCGAATGATTCCATGGTTTGATCGATCGTTAGATCTGTAGTTTAATTTTATGTAGAAGCTTCGAATAGTTATACGTTTTCTTTTCCATTTTGATCTATAATGATAATTGATGCGTGATGTTAGACGAACGAAGTTTAACATCGACACTTGTTCAAATTCTCAGCTAAGTCTGGGGATGATTTGTTTTTATGTGTTTGGCTTTGGACAATCATTTCCAGGTTTAGGTTTTCCGTTTGTCATTTTCGTTGTTTCAGGCTTCGTGTTGTTGACTGTGATATGCTAAATTACATTAATTGATTGTGATTATGTTTTGTTTTCATTGATTGTTTGGAAAAAATGGCAGGTGAAAGATGAACAAGCTGGTGGAATATGGGAGAAAAGCTATGTTCTATGTAAGAGTCCTCTCCGGGTATGAAGAAAGGAGAATCCGGAATTACAGGTTGCAGCTCGAAAAGCGTATCCAGCAGGTTTTTTATTTTGTCTAAGCATCCCTCAATATATGCACTTAGAATGAATGGTAGAGATAAGATGATAAAACCCTAGCTCCTGTTCTTGGACTTCTTAGGTGATCGCATACATTTGAGTGAGACATTTGAAAAAGCTTTTCTTGTCTATAATTGTTACCCATGTTTATATTCATTGTTTAAACTAAAGATGGAAGTTTATCATGCAGGATATTCACTTCAATATGTACTTGTCTGTTTATGATAATTGAATAATATCTGTCAACAGTAAAAAGGCTATTACTTATTGTACATTTGTAGTGTGATGAAGAAAGATAATACATTAGAGTTTACTAATCATATAGAATTAGGTATTTTTATCTGTTTAACAATACGTATGACTTCTAGCTTCTAACTTGGGTTGGTCAGGGTTACCTTTTTTTTTCTGATTCAAACCTTTGGTCTTGCAGGCCCAACAAAAGAAAGCAGAGATAAACAGACTCCCAGAGCAAATTGTATTATCTGAAGTCCGCCGAATGGTTGAGGAGATGCAGAATTTGAATAAGCAGATTGAGAATACGGTTTGTCTCTTATCCTTATCCTAAGTCCAAAGTTTGCAAATGATTTACTTTACTCCCATTGAGTTTATCATTTGTTTAATATCGACAATATATGTGCATTAAGTGTGGTGCAAAATGTTTGAGATATTGTGTCCTTTAAATGCTTTTGGTTCCGAAGCATTGAAAGAAAGGGAAAAACGCTTTTAGTTTCTTGGTGTTTAAGATTCTTAAAGCATAAGGAAAGATCGTAGGCGCCGTCGCCAGAGTCTGTGTTTCTTAAATCAGAAAGCTTTCATCTCTGTTGTTCTACTTTTGTCCGTTTAGGAGAATTTCAAGTCTAATCATGTCTCGGGTCTTTAACAATACAGGAGGCTCAGATTGAAGACTACTTCAAACCGATAGACAAGCAAGCTGGTACCATAATGGAGGTTCAGCTCGAAGGAGAGAAAAAAACGATGGGGACAATGATGAACGCAACACAACAGGAAGCTATAAGAAAGATTGAAGAAGCTGAGAGACTCGCTCGGGCACGTGGAAATGCAAATGTAGAGGCAAACACAGGAGAGAAGACCCAGGATTCAGAATCCTCAGCCAACGAGAAAGCTCAAGCAAAATAAAGACAGATCTTGTCTTCATGTTGACACAGAATAGATTCAGAGTCTCTGTACACATCCAACGGTTAAAGTTCTCTTAGTTGATTAAGCTGAGATCGCAGCCTCGCATTTGCTGGGTTTTAATAATTTCGAATTTTGTTGACTGAATAGAAACAAAACCGAGTTTCTGGTCAGTCTAGCGTGCAAGAACTTATAGAGGTGGCCCTGGTTGGACTATCCCGAAACGATCACTTTTGTCAATATAAATTGCTTTCAACGTAACTTAGCATCATAACGATAACGCTAACTATTCTAGTAAGTTTGCTGTGATTGACAATGGATCTTACACTAAAGGTTTCAGCTTCGTCGGTAGCGTTCACTTTTTGGCTAAAAAAAATGCTTGCCGGTGAAGTGTGCGTTTAAATGTAGCAAAAGTATAACCGGTGTTGGTGCATATTATTGGAAAGATGTGTAGTTTGCTTCAGATTGCTATCTATCACCTGTAATCTATAAACTGTTATGCCGTTTTTCAAAATCCGTAAAAATGGGGCATCCTTCCGGACCATATACATCAGGGATTTTGACAAGATTGGTTGGTATGTTCCTAGAGCTTATAGCAGTCCGCACGACACAACATGTGTTCCCCGATTGGTTGGTATGTTCCTAAAGCTTGTAGCAGTCCGCAAGACATAACATGTGTTCCCAGGATAAGAACTATGGGAACTAATAAAGGGGATAACAAGACATCTCTCTTTCTGCTAAAGCCTTGAGCAAAATATTTTGTAGTAGCGAAACATGGGGTTTTGTTTTAACCAGGAGAAGAAAATGTGAGTTTCTTCTTATTATTTGTTTTGGGTATGAAGAAACTCACGCATTTGATTGTGAACTTCTGATTTCACGACAAGTCGCATTCTCTTAGAGTCTTCCCAAAGAAGGCCTCCCCATTCCCGAGCAAAGTCACAAGCTGCCTCAAACACATCCTGCCAACATGATGTTACACGATTTTGGTAACTGAGATTTATTATAATGGTTTTGCGATATGGAGAAAAACAAAAATTAAGAGGATTCAAGTTTGTTACTTTTGAAGGAAATTCATCGTAGAAGTGAGCCTGGGTCATCTCGATTCTCTTCAGATCTGACTCCCAAAGCCGTATCTGCCAAAAACAATGCATTTGTATTCATCAGCACAAACCTGATAGATCGGGGAGAGGAGATAGTATACACTTTTCAAGCTATTAACCAATCCTATACACATATATAATTGACACTAAGGGGAAGGAGGGTGTATAAACCTGATCAGTGACATTTTCTGGAATAGATGGGACTCGATCAGCACATCGTGGATGAGAATTCTGTTGGAGAAAAGTTATTATCTGTGACAACCAAAAGAAAGGAAAAAATAAACATTCAGAAATTTTTAAGAAAAGCATCAGCAGTTTGATCACCATCTCATGGACAGTATGGGTCCGGTCAAGTGTACACATAAAATTATGTATTGGATACTTCAAAATGTTTTTCAACTGAAACCAATGGTACCTGGTCTGATGTGATACCATTGTCAAATGCATTGTACAAACTTTCCTTTGTAATTGCACAAGCAATAAGGTTTGGAAGTTGGTACTCTATCCTGGAAAAATGAAACAGCAACTACTTAGACCTAAAGGATTTCAAGACACAGAAGAGTAGAGTTTCAGGTCAATGTTCAGGAGCTTCTACCTCGCAAACAGACGTAAAATTTCACATTGTAACTTAGATGTGGAGTACGCATACATCCTGAAGTTTGTTTCCATCACGACAAATCCCTGATGAGGAATAACAAACAACAACGATACGCCGAATCAAGAAAGTTGTTGGTAGTAGGTAGAAATGGGACAAGAGGGGAAAAAAAAAAAGTGTGACCTCTTTTCGCGCTGATGAATCTGCTAGACTGACTGATAAATTTGTAGCCAGTTTAGTAGGAATAAACCAACTGTCTTTCCTTCCCTTTAATAATCATAAAGACAGGCTCAGCATATGATATAGGTCTATAATCTCTCTAATTTTAACTTTTGCAGTTTTTGTTTTCCTTTGGTAATTGGTAATGAAAAAGATATCACAAATCGTCTACGTCTAACCTGTTGAAGCTTGACTAGTCCCAAGTCTGCAAGATCCTTAAGGGTATTAATTTGAACCTCTGTCAAGGTATTTAAGTTATATGCCTGCAACGTGTATAAGAATGTTTAAACTCAACAAAATAATTAACAAGCTTCCAGAATCAAGTAAGAGTAAAAAAAAAGAACAAGAATGCTTGAAATGACTTCTTTGTGAAGTTCTGTTATACCTCGCCAGTAACATGAAAACTAAGCTCCAACAAAAACGAAATCAAGTCTGCTGGTTCTACATCTCGCTCCTGAACAACAATGGCATTGGGTTATCAACTCGGCGAATTAAAAGTATCAACTTAACAAAACCTTGTTAAGGCATGATACAAACCTCGGCATTCGATATGTATTCTCGAATAATGTACCAAAGCTGAGCATTTGTATCCATCAGCTGCAAATTAAGGTCAATCAGGTTACTTACTTGAATACAGATAATAAGAGACCACTGACTCACGTTTTGCATACCAAAAACTGAAAGCCATTCTCAGTTAATCTCGGGCCATCTTTGTCTCTGCAATATCACAGGAAGTGTCTTAAATAGGGAGGCAAGAGGCTATATGTCACCACTATGCATCTATAGATGTGTATGACAACATTACCTCTGACTCAATAAACCTCGCTGGAAAATTCTCATCATGGATGAACTGATGCCAGTTAGCTTCTCACCTTGACCCGAATTTATGAGTTGTAGCAAGAAACACTGACAAACATAAATACACATCATCAGATACTAACCAAATTCATATTAAAAGATATTTCTTTAACAAATTACTTCCACCTTACTAGTATTATCAACAAGTAATTAGAAAATACACACACCTCCCATTGCTTAATTGCATAGGTTTCGAGTTCTTGTAGACTTGGAAGTTTAATGGCATTGTCGGAATTCATAGGCTCTCTAGGCAAAACTCCACTGCAAATTCCAAATTTAGCTCATCAACATATTTTCCAAAAACCTAGAGAAAAACGAAAAAGGACAGTACCATCAATGTAAAGATGTCTTTACCCAGAAATTATATGTTTCTGGAGATTGTTCTGAAATGTAGGATTTAGGCTGTAGCTGGTTCCCCTTTTCCTGCAAAAGTAGGAAGAGCAGCCTAAGAATTATAGGAAAAAGAAACGGAACTATCATCTCGCCACATATCAGTCATAAACAATCCAAACAAAATGAATTAAGTATACGATGAAGCTCAGAGAGTTCAAATGCTCAAGTTAACATCCAACGTCAAGAGTTTAACATCTCAAAATAACTTCTGAAACTAAGACTTCAACATAAATAACCCTCCACAGTGAATAGACTCGAGTACTATTGAACTAAGTAAAATAAGTTTAATAATGACAGTATCAAGAATAAACCAAGAATGCAGCATACCTATCTATAATTTCCGAAAAAATCCTTAATTGAATCAGTCGATCAATAGCAACTCTATGCTTAGAGGCACCATCTGCAAGCACCCACTCCTCCAACATCGTGGCAGGTACAGGAACATTAATGTACAACATCTGCAATACATACTTCTTGGCAAGAGGCGGCAATGACCTGATACCATCTCAAGAAGGTAAGATCCTCAACTTTTTCCAAATTCAACAAAATGATCAGCAAAATAAACACACATTTCATCACTACTCTTACTGGTCTTTAAATCATATAAATCTATACACATAAATTAACCTGAGAATGGCCTCGCAGATGAAGACATTGTTGTATAGTTTGTCAAGCTTGATGGCGGGAAGAGACGCCACCATGTCCATGAAATTCTTCGCGATGATCTTAACTTGCGGCATCTTCACCAATAAGGATTTCTACTCACAGTACGGGTTCTAAAAGAGTGCGCGACTTCACAGTGTCCACGAAATTAGGGTTTATGCCTCACAGCGATCAAATCTACGCAAAACTAGATGACTAAAACACCTTTCTCATCAACGCAATTCCAAAAATCGAATAAGGAAGGATTAAAGTTTCAGTAAAAGTTGGAGATAAATCAGGATTAAATTTAGGGTTTCAATTCTCTCTTGTCTCTGAAGAGCTCTACGATCGATTATTAGAGCCCAGAATTGAAGAAGAGCGACGAAATCGAGCGAAGAAGATGAATTAAGCCACCGATGTCTCTCCTCTTGGTTCAATTGCATTCTAGTAAAGAACCTGCGTAAACCTTCTATTTTATGTACGACGCCGTTTCTCTTTCAAATTAAAATTCAATGGGCCTTACGAATGGGCCTAACTGTGTAAAGAATCGCGCCACTTTTGTTTTGAAAAACTCAAAAGGCTAACTAATTGCTTGATTTGACCAAATTGTTAACGTTTGATACTTTGATTTATCTGCTAAATTTATTATTACTGATTATTCCATTAAAATCGAACTCTTACAAATCATTACAATCTTCTTAATAGACACAATTTATATGAATCTACTACGCTTATTTATTACCATTGTTTTCTAGAGGGCATTATTTAAATAACATAGAGAAACCATAGATTATAAACACACTGATGATGAAAATGGAATCATTTAAGTAAGGAGAATGTTGGAGTCGTAGGTAGCTCCGACGGTCCAATCGGCGGGAATAGCGTTGGGCGATTGGACCCAGTTGATCCCGGCGCTTCCGTAGACTAAGAACCTCAAAGTGAGAGTGCCTCTTGGTGGATTCTGCAAATCGTGAACCGCTCCAAACACTCTTCTCATACGTAGCCACTCTTTACAATCCTCCTGAATCATACATATTACCATATTTATTAATGTTTAGTTTTTTCATAAAATCATGAATAACCAAATGAATTATCCAACTTTAGGTTATACATAGACTTCATGAGACTATATGACAACCCAAAGATTCTAGGTCTCAAAATTTAATTAGACTAATAATTTGTTATTGCTAAATGAAATTTGTCATATCAGTGAACTATATTTTGATCCTCAAAAACCATATATTTTGTTTTCTTAAATCCTTTGATAAATTTACCTGCCAGACTTCAACGGCGAGGATGTCATTGACACCACCAACATACAAGACAAGGATGGCAAGATAATGAGGATTATAGCTTTTCTCATGGATCTTAAACATCAGATTATACCCTGTGTACCGGCAAGGGATCCTCTGATACTCCACGTCCACCACACCGAAGGAGTAGAGCTGATTCTCTGTGCCGGGTCGCGCCATACGTCCGTATGCCTTAGGACTTAAGATGAAGTCCGTACCATGTCCTTCTCCGGAGTCCGTAGCCACTACGTACACTCCTTCCTCGCTGCAGTGTGGAGGTATTTTGCACCTCACCTTTTTATAATTAATAATATAAGTTTAGTATAATGACATATATAATATAAGTTTAATTGATGAAATATTTAAAGAGGTTGAAATTATATAAACCTGGTAACAAGCACCACAGCCGGTTCCATTGTTCCATAGTCGCCATGAAACACCACTCACTTCACCGTTATTGATATCTCTTCCAAATTCTCCATACCCACAATGTCCTCCTGCATAATCAATGATAAATTAGTTATTATTATTTTCGTCAATATATATATATATATATATATTTCATATTAGAAATTTCTAGGCAATTTATCCAACACTAAAAGATTCTTGAATAAATCTCATTAATTACTAAATGTATAATGTCATACTCTCCAAACCCGAAAATCCGATCCGAAATACCCGAACCGAACCCGAATCGAACTCTTAAAAAACCCGAATGGGTT
>OVAQ01001073.1:0-21351 GCA_900406345.1 Erysimum cheiri | reverse complement strand
TAGAAACTTATTCTCCAAGTCCTTCTGGAATTATCCAACAACCTATTGGCGCCTTTATAGATGGATCAACGACCTCTTCACCGTCTTCGCCGATTCCATGAAGATTGAATCTCATCGTATAAAGACTATGTTCAATCATCGTGAACCCTAAAAACTGATTCCTAGATTCTGCTTTCCATAACATCCGGTTTTTGGATAAATCGTTCCATCTTTTGCAAGTGGATCTCACTATTCCTAGAGAAGTTCTAGGAACCCTAGACAGTATCTCTTCGACCAAATCATTTGAAAGATCAAACATCATCGTCATTGTTCTCAAATAGAAAACTAGGGTTAACTATTTACGAATATTTTGATCTTCGAGTTCTGAGAGGCGAGAGAGGAGGAAGGGAAGAAAGAGATAATTGGGATCGCGCCCTATGGAAAAAATTCGACTGTCTCGATTGAATAATGATTTAACAGTTTAGATCTCGCCACATCATCAAATCTCTGATCTAAACGGCTTGGGGATTGGGCTACAAAAATGTGAAATTCGAAGGCGATAGTCTCAGTATCTGCAGTCTTATCAATAACAACTCAAACTTACGGCTTCACCATTACCTTGAGGCGATCCATGAGTGGCGCAATATGTTTGATTCTATAAGCTTTACTTTGACACTGACATGGGAACAAAATTCCTGTGCTGTTTTATTAGCTCGAAAAGCTATCTCTTGTAATACGTTATCGTCTTTGTATCATTCTTGCCCGTGTTTCCTAACTACTTGTGTAGTTAAGGATAACGACACTGCAACTTAATAAAGATTTCAGAAGGAAAACAAAAATGCAAAAAACAAAGTCAAGACTCTCTAGTTAGCAAAAAACATGTTTGAAAATTTTAATATCATTTTTATTTTTTATTGAAAAGATGATTTTTTTAGTTAGAATAAAGAAAAAATTTCTTTTTTTCTTTTTTTTATTAAATTTATATCCATTAACTTATAGTCTTCCCAATTAAAATTAAAAATAGTTTGCAAAAAAAAAAAAAAGAGATTTAAAAAATTTGATTTAAATTTTTACTTATAAATCTAAATTTATCAACATTTGTGACTTAAATTTTGTGAACGGGGTTTTGATATTAAACTGGTTCATCGGTTTTGGCGGTTTTTACCGGTTTATGGTTGGTTTTAACGGTTCAACTCAAATCCGGTTTTTTACTCAACCTGGAATCGGCTATATGGGAGATTCTCGATTGAACTGGTCGGACCGGCCGGTCCGGTCCGGTTTTCAAAACACTGAGTAAATGTTAATGGTGGTATCTTAGTCTATAATCTATCACAAATGGTTAGGTGCTTGTTCTGAATGATTCTGTCAATTAATCCGAAAATCTTAAACTTTGAGCGGCCTATATGCTTCTCAAACCATAAGAGAGCTTGGTGCCTAAGATTGATGTTAACGGATTTGAATTCAAGTAATATCTTCAATTATACGCCTTCACTAGATTGGAGTACTNCCCAAAAAAAAAAAAAAAAAAAGGACTTAGGGACAGTTTTTTTTTGTTTTTTTTGGGCTGAAGACTTAGGGACTGTTAAGAGTCCATAATTGTGAGAATGCAATATTGAAATCCTCAACATCTATAAAATCAAAACCCTCTTCCAAGACATGCATATGAATCGTGATTGCATTAGCTTAACCTCTAAAATTGGTGCACTGCAGGGATATATATATCTGAGGATGCTGGTCCTGAGGACAGAGGATAAAAAAACATTTTGAATCCCGCAAATGCGGTCTCTCGGTACCCATCATGATCCTAACAAAATCTGGGAGCCTTTCATCATATATTAATCTTGAACGGGTTAAGCTCTACTCGTGAAAACAGTCATGGTTCTCTACCATCTCTAGGTGTTGGAGCTGATGGATATTAGCATTATGGAAAGCAAAATCCAGGTTTAACAAAATAATCATCGACTAGTCTTATTCAGAGGACATTGCAAAAGAAAAGAAAACAAATCAATCAAAATGAAATGCAAGAAAGATATAAAAGCTAATAGAGTAAAAAGGGTAAATAGAAATTAATACTTATTAGTCTTCTTTTTTCTAGCACTGGTAGTCTTACACCTTGTTGGTTCGCTTCCTCTGCTCATCTTTACTTTTGTGCTTGCACTTCTTCTCTTTCCTTTAGGGGTCCTGTAAATTGGTTGATTTGCACCAAACTCGGAACATAATAAGAGAACGAGCACATAAGTGGCGAATAACTATGCACACGTCGTCCGATCTCCACAGATTCTCCGGACTTGGCAACTTTTTCAAGATCCACTGTTTTCAAGTGTCTATTATCTCCAATGATGTAAGCCATAGAGGTATAATTAGATTCGCCTGAACTAAAAACCAAGACGACTTTCTTCTCTTCGTCAATGAAGAAACTGTCATATTTATTCACATCAAACCGAAAGCCAAGAACAACGGGTGGTTCCATATCAACTCTTAAGAATTTGCTCCACGACGCCGCATTAGGCTCAATCTTAATTGTCACCCATATCTCCATCAAACCTCTCGAATATTGACATAACACCGCGAGTTTCTCTTCTCTAACACAGGATAAAGCACAAGTATCCGTAGAAGAAGGCCTAAACGGCAGAGGAAGAATCTGTCCAAATCTCTCTCTTGTAAAATCAAAACAGAATATGAATTCATGCACATCCGTTCCTTTTCTTTCACGAGACATAAAATAAGTATTTCCATTTAACGACACGCCACGCTCATGAAAACATATCGCCCAGTTGGGAATGAAATCAGGTAAACTCCATGAATTAGACTTCAAATCGTAAACTTGGTAGTAGCCTCGACGACAATCGAAAAATCTCAAGATCTTGTGGTTCTTGTTGTTGTCGTATCCAAGAGCATACCCGGAGCTTACACGGTAGTCCTTTCTAGGTTGGATCATCCTAGTTTGTCCCAAATACGGGTTCCAAACCACAAGGCTCCTTGAGTAGTCCCTTGTGACGCATAACAATAAACCGTCGTAATAAAAGACTTTCGATATCTTGACTTGATTAAGTATATTACCTATTATTGGCTTTATAGATGGATCAACGAACTCTTCACTATCTTCGCCGATTCCATGAAGATTGAATCTCATCGAATAAAGCCTATGATCCATCATCGTGAACCCTAAAAACTGATGCCTAGCTTCTGCTTTCCATAACACCCGGTTTTTGGATAAATCGTTCCATCTTTTGCAAGTGGATCTCACTGCTCCTAGAGAAGTTCTAGGAACCCTAGACAGTATCTCTTGGAGCAAATCATGTGAAAGATCAGAAATCATCGTCATTGTTAACTAGGGTTAACTTTCACGCTTGTTACTCTTTTATAAACACAACATATAAAATGAGAGTACAAAAATGTTATTTGGAGATTTTACGGGGTTAATTTCATAAATAAGATAAAGATTTGGGTTTAATTTAAAATAGTATATTCCCCTGTCAAGCTTACTCCTCTTGCCCCGTCAGAAACACGACACGACCAATCACCAAAAAAACTTATACCTCTAAAATTCTCTCTTTTGATTCTCTCAATCTCACTCCAATTTCTGTAAAAATTAAATCTTTTTGAATTAATTTCACATCTCTGGTTTTGCTCAGATTGCTCAAACATTACAGATCTTCAGGTACTTTTCCCCTGATCCCTAGTTTTTAATTACGTTTGAACAAAAACACAATAACTGTTTAGTTTTTTTTTACATTGCATAGATTCTGAATTCCATCGCTGGATTTGGTGTAGGGTTGTTTTAGAATTGTTGGATTTTTGTGTTGTCGTCTCTTATTGGCTTTCTCCAGCATTGTTAACTAAGAAAGCTAGGTTTTTTATTTGGCATCCTTAGATAAAAATGTGACCTTTTTTAGCTTCTAAATATATTAGTTTTTGTATGCTTAGGAACTGTATTGGTTAATGTTTTAGTTGGATAAATCTCTACCAAACTCTGTAACAATCTGATTGTTGGATTTTGGTAGGCTTAAGAACTCGTTCTGGTCCTGTGTGAAGAGTTCACTGGTTGTTTTAGAAGTTGGTGAATGTGATTAATGGGTAGCAGCGAGATGGAAAAATCGGGTAAAGAGAAAGAACCTAAGACGCCACCGCCTTCGTCTTCTTCGTCTGCTCCTGCTACTGCTACTTCACAGGTTTGCATTTTGGTGTATTTGATCTAGCAAAGTTTTTTTTTTGTTAGTGTCAGGCTTTGATGTTTAATGTTTTGTAATTTGTAGGAACCTTCTTCTGCTGTGAGTGCTGGAATGGCTACTCAAGATTGGTCTGGTTTCCAGGTCTAATACGAGATTCCTTTGTTCTTGTTTCTTTGTTGCATTTAGTTGTTATTATGTGGCTGATGTTGTTCTTGTTGAACAGGCTTATTCTCCTATGCCGCCTCATGGTTACGTGGCATCAAGTCCTCAACCTCACCCTTATATGTGGGGTGTTCAGGTAAATCAAATTGTGTTCGGTTGATTTTAGATGGCTTCAGGGGCTTACTTGACGAGTCCCAAAGCTTTTACTATTGATATTTGCATACTTGGGATAT
Source organism: Erysimum cheiri (assembly GCA_900406345.1). NCBI lineage: Eukaryota > Viridiplantae > Streptophyta > Magnoliopsida > Brassicales > Brassicaceae > Erysimum > Erysimum cheiri. The sequence goes on along the minus strand of OVAQ01001073.1, from coordinate 16,805 downwards.
ATTATCTTGGTCACTTGTGTAGGTTTAATCGAGATTAATCTTTTTCTAACATATATAGTTCGTTAGGTTCTCCGTGACAATTGTGCTGATTAATGGATATAACATCAACTTAAGACATTGTTATTTCCTTTTTGTAGCATATGATGCCTCCTTATGGAACACCGCCTCATCCATATGTTGCGATGTATCCTCCAGGTGGCATGTACGCTCATCCTTCGTTACCTCCGGTACTGATACGATTTTGGATCTTCGGATATGTACTCAAAATAGTGAATGTCTATGTAACTTCTGTTAATATGTTCCATGATTCAATAGGGATCTTATCCATATAGTCCCTATGCAATGCCTTCTCCTAATGGAATGGCTGAAGCTTCTGTGAGTTTTCCTTTTATCATTTTTTCTAAATTAGATTCTGGGTCAAAAGGGATCTTGTTTGACGAATGTTTTGGATTCAGGGAAATACTGGAAGCGGTATCGAGGGTGATGCTAAACCATCTGACGCGAAGGAAAAATTGCCAATCAAAAGATCAAAAGGAAGCTTGGGAAGTTTGAATATGATTATAGGAAAGAACAATGAGACTGGAAAAAACTCAGGAGCATCAGCTAATGGAGCTTGTTCTAAAAGGCATGTGAATTCATAATTATATGAAAATCGAAATCGTGTTTGCATACTGAATAGTTCCGGACTTATAATTGCTAGCTATGATAATGTCATTGAGTACTGAAATTGTTAGATTTGTTCTCTGTTTTACAGTGCTGAGAGCGGCTCTGATGGTTCAAGTGAAGGAAGTGATGCAAATTCACAAAACGTAAGTCAATCCACTAAATCATTACGTTGGATTTCATATGGAGATTAAGGAGCGTTTATGAATATGATCCTGATATTGATTTGCTTTGAAACTTTGTAGGACTCTGGCTCTAGACACAACGGGAAGGATGGTTCGTTAATATAGCTTTTTAAATCTCTTCTCTTAACATGTAAATGTTGAAATCTGCTTATTCAGAGATTGCTCTTTCTTATTTCGTAATTCAAGGTGAAACAGCTTCAGAGAGTGGTGGTTCTGCTCATGGACCACCCCGCAATGGAAGTAATCTACCAGTGAACCAAACCGTTGCGATCATGCCAGTGTCGGCTACAGGTGCTCCGGGCCCACCAACAAATTTAAACATCGGAATGGATTATTGGAGCGGTCATGGGAATGTTTCTACAACAGTTCCTGGAGTTGTAGTAGATGGTTCCCAACCACAACCATGGTTACAAGTTTGTGTAAGTGTGTCCTCTTCTTACTACCCGTTTACAACCATTCAAGCAGCGTGTTTGACGGTTTTGTGAAATAGGACGAGAGAGAGATTAAGCGACAGAAACGTAAGCAATCCAATAGGGAATCTGCTCGTAGATCCAGGTTGCGTAAACAGGTAACATAAACAAATATTCTAACCGCTCTAGCATCATCATGCCCATGGGTTATGAATGATCAAAAGTCTTTTCTCTTCTGTGTTCAGGCGGAATGTGATGAGCTAGCACAACGAGCAGAGGTGTTGAATGGAGAAAACTCAAGTCTTAGATCAGAAATTAACAAGCTTAAAAGCCAATATGAAGAGCTTCTCTCTGAAAATAGCTCTCTCAAGGTAAAATTACAATAAAAATCTTCTTCTGCCAGATCCATAATTTGCTTGAACATAGATTGAAAGTTGCTGTTTTCTCTCATACCCGTTCTTGCAGAGTAAGTTTTCGTCAGTCCCGTCACTTGAAGGAGTAGACTTGGACAAGAACGAGCAAGAACCACAGAGAAGTAGACGTCAGGATGTTGCAGAGCCCACTCCTGGTACCTACAACAACTCAGCCTGACTCAAGAACAGCAGCTAACAGTTAGTTGACTTAGTTCTATATAATTTTAGGAACCAGAGTTGGTTTGGTTTATTTAGTGTTTAAGTAGGAGGAAGCAGTGGAGAAAATAGTCTCTTCTTTAACAAATTGTGTATATTTTTTCTTCAGATTTTGGACTTTTTTTTTTTGTCTCGAAAAATTGGACTCTAGACGCATTGAGTTTAGCGATTGCGTTTGAGTAGATTAGAGAAACGCAAACGCTAATGTTCCTCGTTAGAAACCCTTTATTTGTAGAAATGTTGAATGGTTTATGTTAGTGTGGATTGTGTTTGTGATGCTTCTACTGTCTTTATGTAGACAATCGATATTCCAATTTTCTGTGATGGAAATTAATTTTTGGATATTTGAGAAAACAATCTAGAAAAATCTACATTTTTTATTTTTGCTTTTAAATATTTTGTTGAAGGTTGAAAAATTAGGTCCAAGGGTTTAAGGTTTTGTTGGAAGTCTAAACTAATACAGTACTATGAGTTACTAATTTTGCTGTTAAAATTATAGGCTATTTTCATAATATATTTGGTTTAAGTAAAAATTTCCCAAATATATAATAAAATTTCAACTCATACATTTTTAAAAATTGTTTTTTCTTCCTATAAGTTTCAAGAAATATTATTTTCGCTAGTCTTAATATTTTCAACAGTTTTAGTTTTATTTATTTATTATATGCGTATTTTTGTTTTGTTTTTGGACATAATAATAATGGACGACTCTGTTCCCACCAAAAAAATAAAAATAATGGACGAGTCTGTAACAAAAGCTGAGCCACAATTTAGTAGTCTCTCTCCTCTCATCTTTGATTTGGATACTTATCGAAATATCAAATCAAAAAGCCCAAAAAAGATAAAAATGCAAACCATCGGCAGCAGCAGCCATGGCAGGCTCTGCTTCAACCACTGCCACCACTCTCTCTCCTCCAAGTTCCTTTCTCCTTCTTCTTCTCCCTCTCTTCTCCCTCAGGTAACATTAATACTCTCTCGTTTCCTGAGAAAAATCGCTGCCAAATTTGATGAAATCACCAATTTCTACCTTCAATCTCCCTTAGTTTAGGTTAAGTATAGAGTCGATTTGAAATAGATGAACCAAATCTCTTTGGATTTGATGTGTAATCTTTTTAATTACAGTTTTCTTGTTGCTTCGTTGTGTTATTTACAGAGATGCCATTCGTTGTGTATTCCGAAGCTTGGAAGTACCAATGAGAATGGCCGAGGAAGAAGTGTGACTGTGAGAGCTTCAGGAGATGAAGACTCTAATGACAATTTTGCTCCTCTTGCTCCTGTTGAGCTTGAATCTCCTGTGGGACAGCTTTTGGAACAGATTCTTAGAACTCATCCTCATTTATTACCTGTTACAGTCGATGAGCAGCTCGCCAAAATCGCCGCAGAAAACGAGACTCCTAAAGCCGAATCGTCTTCATCACAAGACGTTCTCTCTAAGTAAGTGTTTTGCTTCAACATATTACTGCTTCTATTGATAATTAACACTAATGATACATACAAGTTTAGTGAAATGTTTTGGGATTAAGTCTCTAGCAATGCTTAAGTACAGAAACCAAGGCTTAGAACTTGTATTCGTCGAGTCTACGTGTAGGCTACATTCTAATTCCTTCACTAGTATGAACTGTTTCGGATCGTTTTTGTTTCTCTTATATGCCACAGAAAACATTCTCTTTAAGTAAGTCTTGATTGAGAAATCTTCACCAGCTTCTATCGATAAATCACACTAATGATACAGATTGTTTCTTTCTCTTACAAGATGTCGCTGCGTGCTTGATTTGCAGGAGAATATCTGAAGTTAGGGATAAGGAGAAACGGAAAACATTGGCGGAAATCATTTACTGTTTAGTGGTACATCGATTTGTGGAGAAAGGAATCGCTATGATTCCTCAGATTAAACCAACTTCAGATCCAGCAGGACGGATAGACTTATGGCCAAATCAAGAAGAGAAGCTCGAAGTCATTCACTCTGCGGATGCATTCGAGATGATACAGAGTCACTTGTCTTCAGTTCTTGGAGACCGAACAGCGGTTGGTCCTTTAAGCTCTATAGTTCAGATAAGCAAAATCAAGCTCGGAAAACTTTATGCTGCTTCTGCGATGTATGGTTATTTCCTCAGAAGAGTTGACCAAAGATACCAACTTGAAAGAACCATGAAAACACTTCCCAAACGGCCTGATAAAACCAGGGAACGATTCGAAGAACCCTCGCCTCCTTACCCGTTATGGGACCCTGATTCCTTGATCCGGATCCAACCAGAGGAATACGATCCTGATGAATACGCGATACAAAGAAATGAAGATGAGTCATCGTCTTATGGATTGAGATCATACGTTACGTACTTGGACTCTGACACGCTTCAGAGATATGCCACAATACGTTCTAAAGAAGCCATGACTCTGATTGAGAAGCAGACTCAGGCACTCTTTGGGCGACCGGACATAAGGATACTCGAGGACGGTAAGCTTGATACTTCTAACGATGAGGTTCTGTCTCTGAGTGTGTCCGGACTTGCGATGTTGGTTTTGGAAGCTGTGGCTTTTGGGACTTTCTTATGGGATTCAGAGAGCTACGTTGAATCCAAATACCATTTCCTCAAGGCTTGAGTTTAGTCCTCCTTGACATTTGTACTTTTTCAGAGTAGTGAATGTAAATGTTAAATCTCTCATGGGAAATTGGTAACAACTCATATTTGTAAAATTTAATAAACGACACTTCAAAACTTTAGATCCAAATCAAGCAAATTAGCTCAAATGTCAAATCTTCTACTGAACCAAAATTAAATTATATTATGCATTTTTATCTTGTGTTTGTATAAATAAACGAAATGAAATTTCTCATTTTTATTCTGTACGTGGTTAAATTCTGGAAAGTATTTTTACACCACTTCGGGTTTCAAAATCCCATTATATACGTTTTACGAAGACGGTACCACAAAGCGCACAAAACTTGCATAATAATTAATCTAGAAAAACATTATCATTATCCATTTGTGTATATATATTTTCCCACAGATGAGTATGGAGATGATTACATGACATACCCCACACCATATGCAGTTCTCCTAATCAATCGAGTCATATCTTGTGTGTTGTAAGTTGTAACCACATTACAATAATTTTGTTAGAAGAACATCCTCAATTATTGTAATGTGGATTATGTTTGTACTATGATCATCAAGACCCTAGTGAGTTACATATTATAATAAGAATCTTCGAATATATAATGTTCCTAGCTTCATTTTTAAGGCATCTTTAAAATCGATTTATGTATACACATAAACTGATATCGAGTAGAGATATTCATTAGCTCTTCCATATAAACTAAAATATTAACAATCTAAAATAATAATGGTCTAATTTAGCCTGTATTTCTTCTAAGACACTCTTTCCCCTAAATCCTTATTGTCTTCTTTTCGTAGACTACATAGAGCTACAACCTGAAACACAGATTATTCAATTATTAGTTTTCAGTTTAAAATAACAATTAAGTTTAGTAGTGGAGTTTAAATATTCCAAATAAACTCTCTCACTAGTAATGATGTATCCACATGCAAATGCTCTTGTATAAGGTCAACCCCCTCTAGAAAATGATGCAGTTGAGTTTCTACCTTATTCAATACCTCAAAGACTTTTTCATTCTTCTCTAATTGGTTGATGATTGCTGAATTTAGACCTTGTTTTTAGTTTCCCTATTTGACCCGTTTGTGTATACATGTACATTGTTTTTGTTTGTCATTTTTTTTTTCTTTCTTTTTTGTCATTTGCCGGTGAATGTTTTGGAATACAATTACGGTGTCATTTGTGAGTTTAGCATCTTCATTTTCAAATGAAAAACCAGTTTTTTAGTATGTTCTTAATAAATTTAGACATAAAAAAAAACATTTTAAAATACCAAAAGAATTTTATTTCATATATTCCGTTTTGTAAGTCTTTTTCCCTCCTTCATTCCCTTTCCACCTCATATATCTTCGTCGGATTATTGTCTTCACTTCGATGTCCTTCTTTTTTCAATTGTTCGCTCGACAGAATAATTTTTTTGTATAAATTTTATTTATATATGTTTGTATAAATTGTTAACCTAGTTTGGAAAAAGGACGTCAAACAAAAAAATCCTTGTTTGGAAAGAGTTTCGAACCATTTTATGAATTTCTATGAACCGATTGAATGTAAATTAGTCATCTCTTTTTAAAAGAGATATACAATTGTACCCAAATAATTGACATGTTTTTGAGGAGTAAGTTAATTAATTTATTAGATGAACCAAGATAAGTTAACTATAAGGTTGTCAAAAAACTAAGGTTTCAAACTTTCAATCCTCTTGGACTAATGCCTTTATTAAAGAAATTACCAAAACCACATATATAATGCCTTTACGTCCAATGAATAAATTAAAAAAAAATTGATTAATGTTTTAATTTATAAAAAGAAAGAAATGTGCATCAAGTTTATGATACATTAATATCAATAAGAATATTCCAATGGATAATGTCAAAATAAACAAAAAAACATATGTAACGTTTATCTTTATTTGTTAGCTGAGTGCAGAAGCTAGCAGACAATTCAACACTGCGGGCCATTAGTGATTGTGTGTACAGATGGTAATAGAATCACTCTCTGTCTCTCAAAGAAAAGAGAAAGGGCAAAAAGAAAACAAAGATTGCTTCCTTCGTAATACTGTGGAAATTCAATTCAACCTTCGGAATTCTCTATATTATTTAGTTGACAAAAAGAGATTCTATATAGTAGTAAGAATATATGTGCCTTTGATAATTCATATTTCACGTTATGACCGGATACTGTTTTTCACATTTTACACAAGCAAAAAAAAAATTAAAAACATTAGTAGTACGTAAATGATAATACGACGAAAAAGGTTCCAATTATAATGATTTAGTTGTTAATTTACATGTCGTTCTACTAGAATAATTTACGGCTTATATAATTTCATTTGACCAAATATATATATTAGGATATCTCGGAGATTACGACATTGAATCACAATTCTTATTATTGTTACTATGAAAGTTAACATTTTTTATATATCTTTACTGTTGAATGATCAGTGAGTTTTTTATTTTCATATTTGTAGTAGAAACCTAGTAAGTAAAACTATAATATAATGTATGTAAATAAACTTATTACTAAAACACCTTACACGACTATAGTTTTCTGACAATCACAATATGGTCCCTAAAGTAATCATTTCGACATTTAACAAAATATCAACTGCTTTTCGAAAATTTTAAGCTACTCCCAGACTCGCAGTATAAATGTACCAAAATCTGAGTCAGAATCTGAAATTATTGTGTTTAAATGAGAACTAGGTCCAAATATCTCGGGATAGACATATGTTTTTTTTTTTTTTTTNNTTTTTTTTTTTTTTTTTTTTGTATAACCGGTGTGATCCTAAACCGAAGCTTAGACTAATCATCGGGACGAGATCCACGTCATGTTAAACTCACCCACTTAAGGAGAGGCCTCTTCCAACGGGAATCGAACCCAGGTGGCGGAAGACTCAGCCGAGACTCCTTTACCGACTGGACCAACCCGTCGTTGGTAGGGATAGACATATGTTAATATGAGAAGTGTTAAAGATCATGTAATCAATTTGTTAGCAGCTCACGATAATAGCCTATTAATTAGAATAACGAATCCGTGATAAAATAGTTTGATCCTTTAATTATTTGCATTGCATATATATATATATATATATAAGTTAATGACCAGATGCATGCATAGAGGTTAGAGAGGTTGGTAAACCAAATCAACTAAATACACTTTTACTTATATCTTTTTTGTGACGGCAACTACACTTTTACATATACCGGCCCTCCCCGGCCATATATATCATATTTGTTAATATTTCTGTCGACCAACCGAGAAATTAAGTATCATATATGTTAATATTTCTGTCGACCAACTGAGAAACAATATTTAAGCTTTTAGTTTTGTTGAAGATTTGGTAAATCCAGAGGTGAAGTCTGATCGTAACTCTTGTTTTGTTTCTTAAACGATTAACTTATTTTGTCTGGATTCGGTAGTTCATTTAAACGATCTTAGTTTACAATTTTATAAACTATTCAAAAGTGAGCTCGTGAATATATAAATATCGAAACAACTACTTATTTAATGATTAAATGGATGATACGGCGATTTGGTATCTGGTGCTAACTAAACGAAAGGGACTAGTTTGGCTAAAAGTTAATTAAATGCTTAAATTAGTATATATCTACTAAAACACAATTCACTACAAAACCAATGTCTTGTCACGACACTAACAAATCTGTTCTTGATTTTATGAACCGTAACATAAAAAAAAAAGAACAAAAGAGTCTTTCGAAATGTTTACGTTTTGGCTGTCCATCGTTTTGGAATCTATACCTTTTTATTAATTGTTTTTTGTCGAAAACCTTTTTATTAATTTAAAGTGTTGTTGATTAGTGTAACCACCTAATTTGAGCGCCTACAGTCCTACACGTAAAATATGTATTAATAAAATTAAATTAATTTATTTAATGATAAGGATGACTGGTGATTATATACAATCTGCATGGGTATACAGATAAAGACCCTTTGATGTCCATTTCATGCTTAGTTGTCATTTTTATTCATTTTGGCTTTCATCATGGGAAATGACAATTCTACCCTTTGATGTACACATAACCCATACATAGAGTACACCAACTATAATTTTTATAAGCTAATATTACGCTCTATTCTTTTATTGTCACATGCTAATTTTTCTCTAATTAGATATGAACAGCTAAAAAGAAAGAAAACCATTTGAAGACATATTTTACCAAATGCTTATACACGTAATCTACTAAACACGATTTCAAAATTTTCAATGAAGGTTTTCTTAGAAACACGTAAATGTCTTTTTCTTATGACATCGTAATTCGTCATTTTCTATAAAACCTTAACGTATTATACATAAAAATGTATACATACAAAAAAATTTAACTATCACAAGAAACGGTTTAGTATATTTCAAGTTATAACTTTCAAAACATAAACTCATAAATTGTAAAATAATATAAAAATTTGATATTATGAGAACCAAAATTTAAACATGTGTAGAAATTTATACATAGTAATGAAAACACGTATGTTAGAGGTTTGATTCTAATTGTATTATAATTGCAAAATTTAAACGGTTATTGACCATAAATTTATTTAATGTTTTTACATTATGTGAGAGGTTTGATTCTTACAAAAATGCAAATTATACATAGTAATGAAAACACGTATTGGAGATTTCGAGTGGATGCTTACTATGGTAGTATGGTTTCAACTTTTACGTATTGCATGAACTTAGAAATTGTCGATCTTAAATAATAAAACTATTTATTATAATAAGATAAATTTTGAAAAAAAAAACATCAAATTATATAGTATTAAAAATGAAATTTATAATCCAGTTATCAGATCAATTTTTTTTGTTCTCTGTTTGATTTTTTTTTTTTTTTAAATTGGTTTGATTTTTCTTGATCGATCATCTTTCACATCACTAATGTACTCATTAATTTTATACACACATATGTATACAATTAAACAGCCGCAAAAAGGGTAAGACTGGAAAATAAAAATAAAGAAGAAAAATCAGAAAAGACTATTGAATAAAACTCTCCCTATATAAACACCACGAGCGTGGAAGCCTAAGAGCAATTTTCTCCTACCAAAAGAAAAAGAAAAGAGAGAGAAAAACCAAAAACCTCTCTCTTATGTCAAAAGCTATATGTAATTAATAAAAATAAATCATAAATCTTTTTTCTCCCCCAGAAAAAATGTCTAATCACATCTTCTTGATCATCATCATCTTGATCTTGGGTTTGGGTTTGAGATCATCATTAGCCTTCTCGAATCTCAACACCTTAAGCTTTGAAGAATCTCTTTCTCCTCTCTTCGGCGATAACAATCTTGTCCGTTCACCTGATGATCTCTCCGTTCGTCTCCTCCTCGATCGATACACCGGTATATACATCTTTACATACATAGACATGGATTCTCTAATCTTTTTTCTTTTTTAATAATGATGATGATGTCATGATGATGATCGATGATGATAATTATATTTGTAGGTTCGGGTTTCATATCATCGAATATGTATCAACATGGATTTTACAGCTCCATGATCAAGCTTCCGGGCGATTATACCGCCGGCGTCGTTGTCGCCTTTTATGTAAGTCTCCGGCCATTTACTTTTGTATTATTTTCTGTTTAATTACTAAAAATGTTTTTTTCTTCTTTTCTTTTATCCATCTGCATGAACGTTTAATAACTTTTATTTATTATTTTACCAAAAAAAACTTTTATTTATTTAATTATTTTCTCTACAGAAATTATGATTCATTTGATCTAATTTGAAATGTCTATGTTTTTTTTATTTGGCCGAGAAAATCGTCATTGAAAATGGGAATACCAAACATTTTGTCGAAGAACCCATGTCACAATTTTTTCTGTTTGGTTGCCTAGAAAATAGTCATTAATTTTCCCAAGAAAAAGAGTTAAAGACTTGGGATCTAATTTTTATGTAAAATGGAAATTATAATGAATATTATATATGTTTTGATGTGCAGACATCGAACGGAGACGTGTTCGAGAAAACACACGACGAGTTAGACATAGAGTTTCTAGGGAACATAAAAGGAAAGCCATGGAGGTTTCAGACAAATCTTTATGGAAATGGAAGTACACCTAGAGGTCGTGAAGAGAGATATCGTCTCTGGTTCGATCCTTCTAAAGAGTTTCATCGTTACAGTATCCTCTGGACTCCTCACAAGATCATGTAAGCTTTTTCAACCCCATCATTTCTTTTTCTAACTTTTCTCCGGTTTAGTTGTTTTATTAGCGTTGACTAAACCCGGTTTAACAATTATATTAAATTTGGTAGGACGAAAGTATAGATGAAAAAAAGAATGTTTGTCTTTCACTGAACGTTTCTTTCTTTACTTTTTTCCTAAGATAGTTAATGAATCTATAAATATCACTCTTTTTTCTTTTTTCTTTTTTTTTTGTGCAAAAAATATCACTCTTTTTTCTAAAATACAGTTTTCTAATCACTTTTTCCCCTTTTTTATTTGATTTAAATTATAAAAAAATCTATAAAGATTAAAGAGTCAGCTTTTTCAAAACAATTAATTCGTCATTATTGTTAAACATCAGCTTATAGTTATCTTTTTCGACGCGTGTTAAGCATCAGTTGTCACGCGTTTAATTTAAAGCCGAATTAACTGTTGGAAAATCTGACTTTCTATTGACCTTCGTTTTCAAAATTAAAGGAAGAAGAAACGTTAATCATAAGAAACAAAATGAGTTAACCTTTAATGAGAATCAACTTAGGTCTTAATTCATAGCGTAAATTAACCATACATCTATCTTTATTAACTCTTTACATTAGTGAAAACAAAATTTTTAATCCTAACTAGAAAAAAACTCAGCTAAAATTTGATCATATATCTGAGTTTCATAGCAATAATTTATGTTTTTTTTAATGGTTATTTTTTGTTTGTTATATTACAAATTTTACTAACAATTGAGAAATTTATATTTGTTATTTTTTTCATTAACAATTTAATTAACGTTACTTGTAAAACAATTATTCAGATTTTGGGTAGACGATGTACCAATAAGAGAAGTGATCAGAAACGACGCAATGGGAGCAGATTATCCGGCGAAGCCAATGGCTCTTTACGCCACCATTTGGGACGCTTCTGATTGGGCTACTTCCGGCGGCAAATACAAAGCTAATTACAAATATGCCCCTTTCGTCGCCGAGTTCAAATCTTTCTCTCTCGACGGCTGCTCCGTTGATCCTATCCAAGAAGTCCCCGTAGATTGCTCCGACTCCGTCGATTTCCTCGAGTCTCAAGACTACTCTTCAATCAACTCACGTCAACGCGCCGCCATGAGAAGATTCCGGCAACGTTTCATGTACTATTCTTACTGTTACGATACCGTTAGGTATCCTGAGCCACCACCGGAGTGTGTTATTGTTCCGGCGGAGAAAGATAGGTTTAAGGATACGGGAAGGTTGAAATTCGGTGGTACGGAGGCGCGTGAACGAAGGAGAAATCGCCGGCAGCAACGTCGGCCTGAGATTGAGTTTGAGAGCGATCCTGACGAAAGAAAACTTTTATAAGATTTATGCGTTTATTAATTCGTTTGTGAGTAAAAGAGAAAATAATAAAAGAGTAAAAAGATTTTAAAATGAAAGAAATAGAGGATTAATTTTATTTTATTGGCCTTTGGGCTTTCATATAATTTCGAATGAGTTAAGCCCATTCCAGACCCATCAGTGTAGACAACAACCTTCCAATTTATCCCCAAACTAGAGTATTTAATGAAAGAACTTGTGACCGACCATAAGCAAACAAATTTAGAATTGATCATAACAATCGAACAAAAAACAAGAACTACAATCTTAAAACATAAAACCATCTAAAACCAACTCTTAATCGATAAACCAAAGATCAACATAAAAGAAACAACAATGGAATGTCTTTCTTTAAAAAAACATGTAAGCTATGTTTCTTATATCGCCACTCTGTTTCAGTTCCCAGCACTATATTTACATTCTCCTATCTATGAGATGTTTCGAAGTCAACATAAACGTCCCACCATTAATCTCCGAATTCTTAATGGTAATGTAGAGAAGAGAGAAGCAAATAGCGATAAGTCCCGACCAAACATACACAATTGTCGGTGTTCTTCCTCTTCTTCCCATCAAACCTTTCGCAAACGGATACATATGAAGCAAAACCCAAGCAGCAAAGAAAGTCCCACCAAGAAGATTACTCCACTGTGGATTCTCACTGAAAACCGTCCTACAAACCGCGAAAAGAATCGCTACGATGTTCAAGATTATGATCGTTAGCGGAGGAATCATAAGAGCAGTCCATTTAAAGAGATAAAGATCAGCGAAATCGTCGTCTTCGTCATCTCCTCCTGTTGAAGATTTTGAAGTCAAGGTGAATGAGATTTCGATTCCGGCTATAACTTTGAGAATACCTTGAAGTACGGCGACTAAATGTGCGCTTGTCCCGCCTATTAACCAGAACTGTTCGTTTCTCCACCATTCTTCTAAAGAGATTCCTGACCATTTGACTTCAAGAACAGCTAGACCACAGAGAGACAATGTGATTATCAAAAGGTAAAGGAGGAATGATCCTGTGAGGGTGTGAACAACGAAATGACCCGAGAAGAGAGATAACGGTGGGAGGAAGCAATATGTTAAGATGAAAATGCTGGTGAATGGGTACATTCCGACGTTGAGGTAGGCAATTCTTTGGAGAAATTTGAGTCTTGAACCCGCGAAAATGGCGTTGTTTCGGGAAAAGAAGATCTCGACTGATCCAGTCGCCCATCGGAGAACCTGGTGGAGCCGATCGGTTAGGTTTATCGGTGCTGTTCCACGGAATGCGTCTGGCTCTGTTACGCAATAGAATGATCTCCATCCTTTTTCGTGCATTCGAAAACCGGTCACTACGTCTTCAGTTACCGACCCGTATATCCATCCGACGTTGATTCCCCATTCCGTCTTGTCCTCGTACCAGCAAGAGATCACGTTGACCGCCTCGTTTACAGTCGCGAAATCAAGCGGTTCGCGGCTACCAGTTAACGAGCCAGGAGGGCGCCTGCCTCGGCTTGAGTGAACCGTTGCTAGTGGCCTACCTTGAAACTCTGCAACCTTTACTGAACTCACTAGCATACTAGAGCTACCAAATTGCTTTGGAATCAAACCAATATCAGCCCGATCTTCGTCTTCGTCGTCATTGTAGTATTCTGGTTCAGAAGCTACGGTTGCGGGACTACGTTTCTTGATCCGCGGGAAACAGCAATCAGACGGTTCATCCTCCGCCACAAAAACATTAGGCGGGTTGAAACCGTAAAGTGCGGTTCGACGGAAGAGACATCCTGTCCCAACATACATTGGACCTTGGATCCCATCGAGAGCCCGCAGATTAATGTCGAAAAAAACAGTATTGTTGTTAGCATAGCGGTCAGACGGATCGATTCCTTCAAACCTCTGCGGAAACTGAACATAGGAAACTTGGTCGCCGTCACGGTCCATCATGAAACAGATCCCATCTCTAAATGCTCTAGAGTTGTAGACATAGTGGTCACAATCCAAGTTCAAGATGAACGGTCCATTAGACATTATAGCCGAGGCTCGGACCAAAGCGTTCATAGCTCCTGCCTTCTTGTTATGGTCATAGCCAGGCCGTTTCTCGCGGCTCACGTAAACAAGCATCGGTAAACGAATGTCTACTTCTCCAAAATCCAGTGCACGCCCCTCACTGTCTTTCCCTTTAACCGGCTTATCTTCAGGAGGATCAAGCAACACCTGCAAGCAAACAAAAATCACCATTCTCAAAGAGTCAAACACAAACTCTATATCAAACCAATTGGAGATCAAACCGTGTGTTTTCCTTACCTGTATAACACTAGCGTGATCGCCTCTCGAATGGTGCGGACAAGGGACAGCCCAAGTACCAGGCCAATGAGTTCCATCGCTCATCCAAGTAGCTTTAGGAGCTACTAAAGCAGGCCTTGGCTGCTTAACTTGGTCCTCTTCAACTTGCACCTTCCAATGCTTCCATTTCTCTAAAGCTTTAATCTCTTCTTTGCTATTAAACGCATCCGATCTCCGTCTAATCGAATGAGACAGCGCGTTAATCCGAACCTTAAACTCCTCATAACCTCGTTTCACATACCGTCGCTCTCTAACAAAATCATGTCTCACCTTGTACTTATACGGATCCTTCTTCAAACCAAAGTAACTCTCCGGATTCCTCGGCTCAATCGAATGTTTCCTGCAAAAAGGAACCCATGTTTTCGCAAAGCTAGCCGCTTCAGCCATTGCTTCAAACGTAAGAAGCGATCCTCCATCATCCGAGATGTAGCAAGAGAGCTTCTCAACAGGATAATCAACCGATAAAATCGAAAGAATTGTGTTGGCTGTGACTAATGGAGGCTCTTTATCTGCATCAGCCGTTGAAACAAACACATCAATTCCAGGAAGATCTGATTTCCCGGTGGGGTTATTCGGGTTTGGTGATTCGAATTTTTCCTTCAACGCTTCGATATCGGTTGCGTGGTTAACAGGAAACCACTTAGGGATTTGGTCTAATAACCAAGAGAAAGCAAACCAGATTTCACAGATTACAGAGAGTAACCATAACCAAATTGCTTTGTTGTTTGGGTTTCTAACTCTCCACAAGAGAAACAGAGCAAGAGATAATACACGAACAACTATTAGAATCCTGTAATTAAAAAAAACAAAAACAAAATCAATGTCAGAAAATCTAACATCCTTAAAAGAACATGCTTTATGTCACATCACATCACAATCAAGTGTTTGTAACCGACACGACAGAGAAGTTCAAAAAGTATTATTATACCGATAAAGAGCGATGATTATCGGAGAGATTTTGACGATACGAGTTAAGGGATGAGATATCTTGTTGAGCAAGGTATCTTCTTCTTCACTAATTCTTAGATCGGTTTGATCCGGTTCATCTTTCTTTTCACTGATTCTTAGATCTGTTTGATCCGGTTCGTCGTCTTTGCAAGATGAACCGGAATCGATGTCCCGGAGAACGATTTGAACCGACGCCGGGTTGTTGTCCGGCGTCTGAGGGACTTGGACGATGTAACTGGCGAAATCGGAGCTGCTTCCGAAATCGCTGCCGGAATTGGATACGTGGCTGATTCTTGGGTGTCTTAAAGGAGATTCTCCGTACATCGTTTAATCGCCGGTTTAAAAATATCTCTAATTTTCCGTCGCCGGAATCTGGAGAAATGAGAAGAAACAATAAAAAACGGCACTGAGGAGAAGATTACAAGAGAACTAATTTTTAAGTGAAGAAATAAATTGGATTTGAGATATTGGGAATTAAATCCATAAGAAACTCTTACCCCTTTTGATCAAAATCAGAATCAGTGATGAGATTTCAAAATGTTTCTTCTTCTCTGNTATCTCTAATTTTCCGTCGCCGGAATCTGGAGAAATGAGAAGGAACAATAAAAAACGGCACTGAGGAGAAGATTACAAGAGAACTAATTTTTAAGTGAAGAAATAAATTGGATTTGAGATATTGGGAATTAAATCAATAAGAAACTCTTACCTTTTTGATTCAAAATCAGAATCAGTGATAAGATTTCAAAATGTTTCTTCTTCTCTGTTTTTTTTTTCATTTACCATAAACGCAAAATTCTGAAAATTTCCCAAATCCTAAGAAAGAAAACGAAACCCAGAATGAAGATTTTAATTAAATTCGAGAACTTTATAAAATGGAGTGTTGTGTGTAGTTATGGGTTATTTTTACGATTGAGGTTTTCTACAAAATCTTATTAAATGGTCAACAAATTGGTGAGAGAGAGAGGAGAAGAGATTTTGTTTCCTTAATCTTAAAGATTAATAACTTTAAAATTTTCGAAAAAGATATTTTTAATAAATATTAACTAAAATGTGTTGAACAGCAATTAATGGTTCAGCAAGACACGAATAAGTGTGTACGACGAACACCAACAGGGTGGTAGAAATGGGAAATTTGAATAATTCTAAAGGGTATTTTCGGAATTTGGTTAGTGTTTTTACTGCTTTATGACGTTGTCCACACGCTGACTCAGAAAGGTAAAAAGATTAGGACCAAGTATGGAGATACGGTTAAAGCTAGCGGTGGTAATTAGTAAATACTTAAATCAAACATTGAATTTAAATTTCCATAATTAATCACTTTTATATTGTAGTGTAGATACGATCGGAAATTCGATATATATTAAATCAGGAAATAAAAATGATGTAAATACAATGAATGTAGAAATTGTTTTTCCGAGTAAAATGAAATTATATATATATTTTTTTTTTGTAATAAGGTACTCAAAATATCGTATGAAAATATTTAAAGTAAATATCA